>JASANA010009758.1:0-19677 GCA_030248095.1 Ptycholaimellus sp. GST1_10 | reverse complement strand
CTCCTTCAAATCTCCCTTCGTCTTGGGCAGGCTCTGTCAATCAACCCACCATCATCCATGCACTTCCTTCCCAGTCACCACCCACCTCGATCCAGCTCTCTTCAAGGTTGAGGTCTTTGTACCAAGAGGCCATGAGCTTGTAGCGGTCGAGGGGCTCGTTCAGCTGCCCCGCCTTCTTCCCCCATGCTTCAATACCGGGGATGCGAAGGGTATACTGGGGAAGGGTAGATGAACCGGGGTATTTGGTGGCTAGCAGTTGGCAGAAGAGCTTGCCATCCTTTAGGGCATTGAGCTGGGTTACTGGCTCCGGAAGATCGAGATACTTGGAAAGCCAGGCTAGAAGTTCCCAGGCGTGCTGGGCCTTGGCGTACTCGGGGCCTGTCGGCGTCTCCATCTCCCTTTCTCGCTGCTCTCAGTCTGCCCAGCTATGCAATCATGTTCTCAGTGCGGAGCGAAAAAACGGGAGGGAGTTTCATGAAACTGGAAAAGCAATCTTCAAAACAGCATTATTCTAAACGCCAGACGCTCTGATGCAACGCATAGACTTGAAATGGTCCGGCTTGCGCATTTGAAGGCACTGAGGCGAAGACTGTAGCTGAATGGCATTCAAAACAACGCCGATCCCGCCGCCAAAACTATGCCAAAACAATCTGCCGCTTTCTTTTCTACTGTGACCCAGTTTTCAAAAAAAAATTCAGCATTAGTTTAAGTTACGTTTTTTTCTGACTGCACTGCTCACTGGCTGACTTCCATGTTCGGCCACTATGGATTGATCAGGAAGGAATCTGAGAAGGAAAAAAGGCCCAGGCATGCAGATGCAGTGGCTTAGAGGCTTTTAATTTGAGCGTGTTCTTTCTTTCCGCAAACAGGTCCTGATCTAGCTAGACAGACTTTTTCACCACTTTTTTTCCTGTCACAAGCCTTGTTCAGGCTACACTTTTCCTTCAAACTTCAAGCTTCATTTCAAGCTCAGCAATCAGTCACCAAGGGTGGGCATTTAGTCTTCGTCTTTTCAATTTTGCAAACTGGTCGTCAGTAATTTTCAGCAGACTGATCTCCTTTTTATGTTTTCTGCGCGTCGTTTCTTTTTTCAATTAAAGAATTACATTAAAGTCCAGCAGCTCTACATCAGTAAAAATTAGAATAATAAAAAAAACTAATAAAAAAGAAAACCGGTGCGATATTGTTTTCTCGCGAAAGTTTGCAAAGATTCGCTTTCAGCAACGATAAAAAACATGAAAATTAGATGATACTAAGTAAAAAACGACGTTTAAGCATTGAAACAAATATAAGGCATTGGGAAAATATACCGGGCATTGGATACATCAAATGTCAACAGAAACAACTTTCAAATTCAATATTCCGTTTCGATAAAGATTTCAAGGCAAATTCAGGCTCTGCGCAGATTTCCTCCGGTTCAGCAGAGGAGTAGGTTGAAAATCTGGGCGCAGACAAAGATAGATGCGAGAATGTAGTCTAGTCTAAAAGAGGCATGGTGGAAGAGGAGAAAGCCGGCGATGGTGATGAGCGGAGGCCGGAAGCCAAGGAGGTTAGCGCAAACTTTCCTCAAGTGAGGCTGTGAGGCTAAAGGAGGAGGGTTGAGGTGTTCCTGCTGATGCGAAGGAATTTCCGAGTGTCGCGAAATGTGCGCGCCTGGTGGTTCTTCCACCACCTGGACAAGGCTGTCGCAGTGGAGGCTCAAGACGCCGTCTCCCCCATCGACGACGTACCTACCGGTCTCCACCTTCTTCTTCCTCCTGCATTTACACTGCTCCAGCATCAATCTGCCTTTTATCCTCTATATCTCGAAGTTCCTGGGGGCAATTGAGTTGCTGGAAGCAGAGTGGAGTAAGGAGGGTTTGAAGATGACTCCCCCGGGCGGGACTGGTCCAGCGCGGACCTGGCAGTGGTGGGCCTGAGCGGGTGTGGGAAAGAAGAGGTGGAGGAGGAGCGGGCGCTGACCATCCGCCTGGGCACCACGCTCACCTGCCTCGCCAACCTCTACCGCCTCGTCTTCGTGCTCGACCTCAGCCCCTCACTTTGGGTTGTGGACCCTAGGTAGTCCATTTTTCGGCTGTCGGAAAATTCCAAGAAGGCTTGTCTGGCCAGCTCAGAACATCTTGGATCCTAAAGCAGCCTCTGAAGTCTGAAATTTGTGGCCGGTTGCAGTGAGAAGCAGGTGCTCTACGAAAAGATCAGGCACTGTCTGGAAGCCTGCCTGGAGGGTGTCACTCAGCCGGTTCCCTCCACTCTCCACCTCTTCCGCCTCAAATGGGATCCCTTGGCCAGTTCCGGATGCCGGGGAGTCGCGGGGCGGAGTTCTGTCCGAAGATCTACGCCACTGTCCTTGCCTACACCCCCTTCCTTTCCTGCACCACCGAGCAAGTCCTTCTACAAGGTATGTCCTCCTTTATTCCCTCATAGAGCTGAAGCAGAAAGGAAGGCGAGCTGTACAGGGGTGCTGCTGTGCCAGGAGAATGTGCAGAGGGTGAAGGCGGAGATTCGGACGCGGCTGGAGGCCTTCGTGGACTCGCTGGCGGAGAATGTACGGCCTTGGCTCAG
This sequence comes from Ptycholaimellus sp. GST1_10, assembly GCA_030248095.1. NCBI lineage: Eukaryota > Metazoa > Nematoda > Chromadorea > Chromadorida > Chromadoridae > Ptycholaimellus > Ptycholaimellus sp. GST1_10. The sequence continues at coordinate 17,115 of JASANA010009758.1, read as the reverse complement.
AGCCACCGAACTCCTGGCTAGGAAACAGCGGGAGGAGAAGGTGGGGATTTTGCGCGGCCGAAGGCCGCCTGCCGCGGAGGGCAGGGCAGCCAGAGCTCCGGAGGCCGGAGGGCATGGGTGCGGAGGCCCCGGAGCGTAGCCTAGCATGCGAAGCATGCTAGGCGAAGCGTAGGGGCCGTAGCACCCGTGCCCGGAGGCCGGAGGAGCTCTGGCGCCCTGCCCGAAGCGGCGGGCGGCCAAGGCCAGCTTAAGCAGTTACCCCATTTTTGTGTCCGTCTGTCCGCATATCTTATATAATACGGGTGATGCCATTTTGGGGGTGGCCTCGGTCCTACTGGATTCTCCACCTATCCTGGCATATGATACCAATTTGGATAGGTCTTGAAAAATGCAGTATCTGGCATATCGCCGCACCTGCACCTGAATCCTCGAAAATATTGAAAACATGGAAAATGTGCTCATTTTGGACATTTTCTAACTTTGCAACCTCATAGCTCCATCAATTTTCAACATTTCTTGGCGGACTTTTTTTTAATTCAAGGCAAAACAATTCTGTTTTAGATCATCTATTTATTTGTTAAACTTTTTAAAGTTTTTGTACAGAAAATTTAAAATGAGTTAAGCCAATTTTAGCGATTATGGCTCTACTCAGAGATCTGATGTCTCAAGGCAGTTATAAAGGGAATAAGGAGGTAGTCGTTGATAAGGTAACATGTGCTTCTTGCTGGAGAAGCGAGCCCTTCAATTCATTTGAAGTGGAGCATTGTAGATGTCGTCTGAACTGCATTTATTTGAAGGTACTTTTTTGTTATTTGCGCAACCTTCTAAATAAATTTAGAATAATAAAGTCAGTGCTACAGTCAGTGTCAAAGGAAACAAAAGCCTTACTTTTTTCTTTTTTCTTTTGCTTCTTTATGACTATTGTTCTCCATAGCCACCAAGAAGGTGGCCGCGCGAAGCGCGGCCACTGACCAATATTACTAGTATATATATATGTGTGTGTGGCATGCCCGTACTCCGCGGTTTTTCAACGAAATTGGCTGATTTTTTGCATGAAGGTCCGCCTAGGCGGTGCCTCGGGACCATTTTTGGCGCTTGGCGTAATTTTTCGATTTTCACCCAAAACTCAACTTTTTGATGTTTCAAAATACAAAAAATTGTAAATCACTGGTTTTTCAATGAAATTAGCTGAAATTTTGCATGAAGGTCCGCCTAGATGATGGCTTGAGAGCTTTATAAGGGTTTTGCGAAATTTTTAGATTTTTTCGCAAAACTTGGAATTTTGATGTTTCAAAACAAAAAAATCATAACTCGCTGGTTTTTGAATGAAATTGGCTGATATTTTGCACGATGGTCCGCCTAGGTGGTGGCTTGAGAGCTTAAATGGGGTTCTGCAAAAATTTTGGCTTTTTTCCCCAAAGCTTAGAATTTTGATGTTTCAAAATAAAAAAAATCATAACTCCCTGGTGTTTCAATGAAATTGGCTGAAATTTTGCATAAAGGTCCGCCTAGGTGGTGGTTTGAGAGGTTTGCTTGGGGTTTTGCAAAATTTTTGAAATTTTCCTCACAACTTAGAATTTCGATGTTTTCAAAATAAAAAAAATTATGACTCCCTGGTTTTTAGACAAAATCGGCAAGTAAATAAATATGCAATTAGTAAAATTCGCTCATGTAGCCTGACAATATTACTCGGAACAAAGGCCGCGCATCTTGGTGACAGCCAAGAATACCTTGTTTGTTGGCCAGCTGTGAGAGAATTGGTTTGGAATGGAGCCTTTAGGAGAACGAGCCGATCACTGGCAACCTCTTCCGGCCAAGTTTGGACGAGACCACTTTCATGAAGTTGGATTTCCCGTAATTTTTCCTGCTAGAAGGCTGAGAAAAGATTGTTGGACAATGGAGAAGCAAAAGGTTTGGGCAAAGTTAGCCTTTATTATTTTTATAGAAATATATGTCGATAACGTACAAATGAATTTTGAAAGGAAACTAGAAACTCATTTACCATTTCAAAATTCAAACCAAACATTTCACCACCAAAAAGCCAACAAAATTTACGTTGCTCACATTTTTGCATGTTGGCATTTTTGCCGAAAAACCAGGTCTCGGAATCAGGCCTGCTTGCAGGACTCTGGAGGAAGTGCCGGGGAAGCTGGTGCCGCAGACGATGAACCTGGTGCAGATGCTCAAGCTCGGCCTCACCGGCGTTGCCCTCCTCCCAGAGAACACTCCCTCCAGTCTCCCCCTCTTCCCTTTCTTCCCCTCCACCTATCCTCCTACCCTCCCTAAGATGTGGTGGTGATCACGGACGGAGCCTGCGGCATCCCCCACGCCGCTGCTCTACAAGAACTCCTCACCCAACTACGCAGCTTCACCGTCTCCTGCTCCTTCATTCAGGTCTCAAGCTGTTCTTGGAGTCTAGTGGAAGAGAAGAGGAGGGTTTGCAGATCCAACCGCGTCTGATGGCCACCAGTTCCTACGGGCGGGTGGCCTACCCGGAGCTGCTGGAGTTCCTGGCCTCCGCCACCTTCGGCTCCTACTTGCCCGACTGCCCCTGCACCCTCAAACACGCCGCTGGGAATCGGTTGCCTTTTTTGGCACCTATCGACTCCACCTAGGCTACACCTAAGCTGACGTAGATCGGCGGAGAAGGACTTGGGCGATGAAGGCTCGCTGAACGTCTACCACCGCAGCTTTCTCTGCTGGACCTTCAGCAGGGCGCTGGAGCTGCACACCCATCTGCGCTCTGCCGCCCTCTGGCAGGACCTCTCGCCTCGCCTGTTCCCACTTTCACTTCTTCCAATCCTCACTCTTTGCTCATCCTACCTCAGCAACGCTCTACGGAGACGGCACATGACGAATCGGCTGGAGATCTCCTTCAGCACCCTCCTCTTCCTCCGTCTACGGGAAGGCTACACCATCAAAGTATGACCCCTCATTTGGCTGCTCATACTAAAAGGGGGGAAGAAAAAGGGGGAGTGTTTGGCAGAAAGTGAGCTTCGCGGCGGAGAGCGGAGGGCGGGAGATGCAGTGCGAGCTGCTGCTGCAGTGGAAGCCGGGCGTGGCCATCGAGTACTGGATTCGCACACCCTGGCCGCCGCAGGGCCCCGAAGGCCAACAGCTCACCGTCGAGGTTGTGGAGGCTGAACTGGCTTCTGAGGATGCTGAGGATGCGAAAGGGATTGAAGGTGTGGCTGGAGGGCGACTATGAGTTCCTGCGGGATGTGGCGATGCACTCGGATGGCGTGGAGGAGGCGGAGAAGCCGCCCATGGCGCCCTACAGGGCAGCTGCGCTTGCAGCCTTCAATCATACTATCAGCACCCTTGACCAGGCTGATAGGTTGGCTATCCATCTGCAGGCTACTATCCATCCACTTTCCATCAGGATAGTGTCAAAAAGATAATGCGCACCATTGCTACGTTCTACGCAATTGTAAATCCCAAATGCCTTCATGAATTTTTCTGCTGCAAGAACGCAGAACTTTTCATGAGCAAGGGCGTGAGGGGAAAAAATTAAATAGCTTATGAATTTAAATTTTTGGCCACAAAACCCCATAACAAATTCACTCACAAAATCATTGTTTTGACTATGCTTCGCATTCCAGACTTGTCCTCCATCTGCACAGCTTCTCTAAAGACCCTGTCCGCTACACGCTCCCAGAAGGCGTGAAGAGCGGCATGCCACTCTTCTACCTCCCACCCACCTCCTCCACTCCCGTCGTCAGCTCCAAGTACACTCATCCTCTTAGCACTTCTTCCCTCTTCCCCTCCTACCAAACCCGCCCAATTTCAGAGAGCTTCATCAGAACCATCCTCAGTTCTGCTCCTTCTGGAAGCCCGTCTGCACCCTGGACATCAACATTTGGTGAGAGCCCTTTTTGAGCTGTAGTGCTCGGAAGAAAACGAAAGGAGTTTTGAGGCAAAAGTGGTTCCACTCCCACACCATCCGCCTCATCCTCAGCCATGACATTCCGCTGCCCAGCCATCTGCAGTACCCGAACCCAAACACCGCACGCTTTGCCACCATTCTCTGTCGACAAGCTTCCGCGGCCCTCGACAATGCTCTTAAGGTACTGCTCACTTTTCTGCCATTTTATGGCTGATTCCTATGGGACTGTCCTGAATCCTCAAGAAGAGGGTGATGAGAGGACTGGAAGGGGAAGGATTGAGGACTGGGCATCGTTCACGCTGCTGGACGGGCATTCGTACGTGAAGCTGGAAACAGAGGAGGGAGCCAGTCGGCCCTCCTACTTCTACATCATTCGCAAGATCATGCGCCCGCCCGCCGTCGCTCTCAAGATCGCCTTTCTGGGCGGAATTCGCGGCCTAGTCCGAAATCGGGTACGCCTAATTCTCCATCCTCTCCTCTCTATCACCTTATTCCATCTCATCTCCACCTTTACACCCCTCCTTTTTTTCCTTTTCCAACTACCCAAGTACCAAGCATGATTAGTGCAATCTTGGAAAAAACTAAAATTTATTAATTTCCATTTTCATTTTCCAACTGCCCAAACACCAAGCATGATTAGTGCAGTCTTAAAAATAACTAAACTTTATCAATTCCCATTTTCATTTTCCAACTACCCAAGCACCAAGCTTGATTAGTGCAGTCTCAGACAATAACTAAATTTTATTGATTCTCCCTTCCGTTTTGCATCGGTTCTAAGCCACGGTTCCCACCTTCCCTCCTTCCCTTCCACCAGCAATCGCATCCCTACTTCCAGACCGTGCAAAGCCTCCGCCGCTGTCTGACAGCCTTGAGCATTCGCCAGCGCGGCGGCGGGGGCGGCGAAAGAGGCGGGGAGTCGGTGGGCAGTCCAGAGCCGGCCCCAGCGCTGGCCGTCCTCTCCAAGCCCACGGAGCGGGTGCTCATCCGCTACTCCGCCGCCCCGCCCGACCCCTGGGCCTTGGTGGGCCTGCATCAGCCTTCCAGCAGCCTCGCCACTGCCCAACTGGCCGCTCACAACAACCTCGCAAGATATCTGTCGCCGAGGCGGAGGATTTACAGCCTTCGCCTCCCGCTTCTACCCACCAATGTACCCCTTTCAGCTTCTCAATTTGTCATTTTGCAAGCATTCATTTTGTTGGGGGGCACTAAGTCTTTGTGTATTTACAAAATTTTGCAATAGCACCAAAAAACAGACAAATGCATTGAAAATCGGCCTCACAACGTATCTAAGAATATACCCCGAGTCCCATCTCAATCCAGTGTTGAAAGACACCTAATCTGCTTTTTTCAATTCTGTACCCAATCGATAGTTTTCCAAATTTCTTTGACCGATAAATTCAGCCGAAAGTTGCAATTGCAGGATGAAATAGCTCCGAGCAGGGGCTCTGACAACTGGCCAGCCGCCTGCATTCTGGCCGTCCTGCTTAGGTTTTCCTGCTTCCATAAATGCTCAGCCCAGCTAAAAAGGGCTGGTTTGAGACGGCGTCTCTCAGAAGGCTTCCGTCTGGCCTGGGGCAGCGCCGGCATCATCACCCTCCTACGAGAGCTGCAGATGGAGAACGGCCTCAAGTTCATCCCCTTCACTTCCTCCTTCCCTACATTCAGTCATGCCCTTGCAGATGCCTGCTGCAGTGCGTCCTGTTCCCTCCCTCACGGCAGGCAGGCGGTCCCTCTTGGCTCAGTGAGGCACGGCGGAGCAGCCTACTCCAGCTGGCCAGCGGTCGTGAAACTCTGACGGAGGAATGCAGCGAAACGGAGTCTGTCAGCGCCCTCTACACCGAGGTTGCTTTAGCTATCGATTGGAAGCGAAATTTCTCAAGAAATATAAATGGCACTAATTGGGGCTGAAATCACTAGAAGACACTGTGTTCGAGTGGAAAATTGTTCATGCAGAACAAAAATATTGGCAAAAAAATCAATACAAAAATATCAGGTCTAAATTGCCAAAAATGTTTTTACCGTTTAGGTTGACAACGAAATAACCTATCCCAGTGAAAAGAGCTTTGTTGCAGCAAGAGACGGAGGAAGTATCCGAGGTGATGGTGGAGCTGTGGGTGGAGCCTCAATCGGGCGCACCCAAACTGGCCAAGCTGCCCTCTGCCTGGCAAGCCCTGCCCAATCGCCTCAGCGCCTACCACGATCTACATGCCCTGGTACAGCCTTTTCTTATTTTTTAAAATTTTGTTTTTTCATTTTTCCTTCTCAAAAAGTCAAAATTAATAATGCTTCTCGATAAAGGGCAGATAAAAACTCTAAAGGGCAGATCCAAGGACAAAAACATTGCAAACTAAATCAATCCAAAAAATAAATTCTCCCACTGCCCACCTTCACTGGTTGATCTGAACTGTCTCTATGGCTAGGGCTGTTGGCAGAGGCAAGCTGTGTGAAGGTGTGAGGCTGAAGAGTCAGTGTGTCAATGCTGTCCAGTGCGTGGAGGCAAGGAAGCGTGAAGAAGGGCTGCTCTGTGTGCGTCTGTTGGTGCGCAGAGGTAGAGAGAGAGAGTGTGTGTGAGGATTCTCGGAGTCCCTCCTCTCCAGGGCGGGAGGAGGTAGAGAGCTCCTTCCCTCCAATCGCCTCATCCGAAGCCCTGTTTGCCTTTCCACCTCCTCCACAGGCCGCCTCCTAGCAGACTCCCTCCTCCTCCATGACTCAGGCCTCCTATATCCACTCCTCCCCAGTCGCATCCCCCCACCACCGCTCATCGGGAGGGATGTGTTGCATTGGCTGGGTTGGTTAGAGAGAGGCGGAGATGGTGGGGTGCCCTTTGCGAGGGCTGGCGCTGGCTGGAACCACAGCGGAGTGTAATGAGATGTAAGGATAGATGAAGGGGGCGTCGTGGGGGTGATGGGGGGAGGGCTGAGGATAGGTTGGCCTTATTTTACCGCCCCGCCCCACCTCAACCCACCCCCGCGCCGCGAAACTCCCCCAGACATCCTCCTTCCCTCATCCCCTCCTCCATGGGTCTTCCTCCACCCACCCTCTTTCTCCCTCCATCCCATACCTCATCACCATTTTCACCACTGCTCTTTCGCATAGATGGGCCGGTATTTCCCTTTATCCAGCTTCCTATCCGATTCTTTCCTCTTATCTTATTCTTACTTATTCTTAGGCCCTATCGATTTTTACTAGACCTTTCTGTTTTGTCCTCCACTGATATTAGACTAAGGCTGGCGCACCCACCTGGCTTGACAAGCCTTATCGCGAGAAAACGGGGCTGAGGAGAGAGTGAGCGGGAAAAAAGCGGAGGTAGACTTTCCAGGCGGGGGTGAGAGGCGTCGTCGCCTTGTTTGTCCTAGCTATCAAAAGGCCAGCCCAGCCCCCAGCCCAGAAAGGACACAGGAGGGGACGATGCTCTGTGTGTGCCGTAAGTTTGGCTTAGCCCTCCCCCTCCCCAGCCCCAACTCGCGGGGGCCTCAGATAAGGCTATCAGGGAGTGTGGGGGTGTGTATGCGTTCCGTCTGCAGCCCTCCTCATTCCGCCTCCATCCTTCGCGCGGCCTGGGCTTGAGTTGGAAGTTGGATCTCCGGCACTGCAGGGCATCTAAGGGCCCTCATCCAGCCTTTAGCCAGCTGCCAGATCTATTACTTCCAACTCAAGCCCCTCCCGCCATACTCCTCGCCTCTACTCCTTCCTGCGCCTCCTGCTTACTTCACTATCTTCTCAGTTGCCTGTATTTCTTTGTTGACCTGTCTTCTGTTCATTTAATTGCTGTTCAACCTATCCTTCAGTTCATTTTATTTGCACGGCTAGTGTGGTAATTGCGCGCAGCTGAGCCACTGGTTTTTGCTGCGCCACTGGTTGGGTTGATGGCTGTGGTGGAAGGTGTGATGGGCTGTGGTGGCTGTGATACCTACGCTGGTGGTGGAAAGGGGGATGTGAGTGGCCTGGAGGGGAGTGAAGGAAGGCAGTGGAGAGAGAGGAAGGCCAAAGGGGTGCCAGGCTTCAAGTGGAGGATGAGTTCTTCGCTTGTGATATGAGGCAAAGTGAGATTCTCATTCCTCCATTTGGAGCTGCCCTCTGATCACAGCCTGCCATGCAACTGCACTCTTTTCACCAATTAATTTAGCTCCTGTTCAGTTTTCACATTTTCTCAAGTGCTTTATGATGAAACGAACATCATCAATACTAAACTCAATTAGTTTGAGTAAAACAGCCCATTGCGTCATTGACATCACTGCAAGCATAGATAAGGAGGACAATTCATTGAATATCAGAAATCATTTAACAATCATACTCTATGCTGCAAGGCAAACAAAAACAGCAAAAATAGCAAACTCACGATCTGAGCAAATGTGACAAAAAAATAGAAAAAGGTCTGCTCCGTAGGTGGAGGCAGAGGACGGGGAGATAGTGGAGGCTGTGGGAATGCTTCACCTTCTCGCCCGCATCCGAGGGCCGCACTTCATTCCCACCACTCATCTCCCGCCTCCACTTCACAAGCCGTACTGACTCATTTCCCCCCTTCCTTCCTCCTCTCACCCCACCCCTCTTGACCACTGGCCTCATAGACTGGGCGAGAAAAAAATACAAAAGCAAGGCAGAGGAGAGCACAATGCAGGCACTGGAGCGTACGACACCAGCCGTACATTGGTCATCTGATGCCGATGCTGCAGCACTGTCAGATGGGTCTCCTGCTAGCCTCTGCTCCCTCTGCTTCACAGGGTTCGCTTCATTTATGCTAATGTCTTTGGATCAGAGGGAGAAAGCAAAGCATATAGCGCATTCCTCTTTTGTGGCTGCATATAAGGCACATGGCCGAAGATTTTGCTTCAGCTGCATCTCGGGAAAAACTTGGTGAGTTTATATCAATATCCTGCTTATTGAATGGCACGGTGCATTTCTATGATTGCATTCACAAATTACCAAAAGATTTCAATTTAAATCCCAGTGATTGCTTCGGGCCCAAATTCAATCTAAAACCTTTCGGAAATTAATCAATTCAATCAATAAAATGTCACTAGTGGCAGGCCTGGCAGACTCATTCTTGGAGAGCCTGGACGAGGAGCTTGGAAGCCGATTGGACGCCAGCTTCCGTCTAGGCGGCGACGAAGCCTTGCTCCTCCTGGAATCCGTGGCCCGCCGCTCTGCCGCCCTCCCCCAGCCCCCGCCGCCAGCCCTCTTCCAGCTCCAGCCGGACGACCTGGGGGACGATGACAATCGCCTGCTTCGGTTCTGCCCCTCCTTCACAGCTTTAGCGAAACCCTCATGCCCCCCTGTCCAGCTGCTACACCAAGGCCATGGGCCCGGAGCGACTGGTGCTGGTGGTGGTGCTGGGCTTGCAGCCGTTGCCCGGGGAGCCGTTCCCCTGTCTCCCCATCGTCCTCTTCAACGCCTACCAGCCCACGCTGGCGCTAGCGTTGGCTGGAGCCTCTGGCAGCGCCTCCTCCTTCGACTTCCTTCTTGTAGAGAGAGCCTCCTCCTAGAGATATTCAGACGATGGAAAAAGGTTTCCAGGACGCAAGGGAAGGGGAGGAGTCGGAAAGTGTGCTGCGCTCCCTGCACCGGCAGATGAGTCGGGAGCCGGACGCAGCGCTGGCAGCAGCGGAACGGAGTGCTGCGGCAACCTGCGATCTGCCGCCGCCCCCGGATGCAGCGCCGCTACCGCCCGGAGCTTTGCCCAATAGGTCCCTCCAGCCTTGGCATCCTCTAAGTTTAGAATTATTTTGTGAAGAGTTTGGACAGAGAAGGAGTGGGGGAATAGTTCTTTGCTCGTCAGGAATCGAGACTGGGCTAAGAAATGAGAGCAAAGACCATTCAAATAAGAAAATTCTAAAATAGTTCAAAATTGAGGGGCCCTATTGTGCTCCGCCTAGTAAATAGACGCAGCATCCATTGCAGCTGGCGTGAATCCTTGGGGGAGACGGCGGAAAACTTCAGTCTCTGGGAGTTTGGGCGGCAGCTAGAAGCCGAGGCCCTAGGCAGAGCCTTGGTACGCGGTCTCTACGAGGCCCTCAAATCCGAGGCCCCGCCGCCCCTCTCCGAGTCCGATGTCCTGCGAGCCATCGAAGGACGGTTGCCTTCCCTTCGATCATTCTCCATTTGGAGCTGAGGAGCCCTTGAATTGCCCAGATGCGAGGAAACGGTGCTGGAGGTGGAGCTGAGCCAGTTCCTCAGCCTCGTCTGCGCCCACGCTCGCCCGGCGGAGGCAGAGGAGGACGAGGAGGAGCTGGACGATGCTGCTTCCCTAGACTCCGCTCCGGAGTTCTACAAGCTGGACCTGTGAGGCCACTTCTTATTGTTCAGTCTTTTCGGAAAGGTGCCAGAAAAGAATGCCCATTTTTCTGGCACCTTTCCGTAAAGACTGAACTGGTTTGCCTCAAAATTAAGGAAATCATAGCAATGATAAATAAAAATAAAAAAAATAAAATATAATAAAAATATAATAAAAATGTGACAAATAAATTGAATTGTGGGTAAAACAGCACATAATGTTGTTCGAACATTCTAGACGTCTGCTGGGCAGAGAGGATCGTCTGAGCGCCCCGCCGGCCGCCTGTCCCCAGCGCCAGTGCAGTCTGCATCTGGCCTTTGCCCAGCTCCTGGCCAGACACTTCAGCCAGGTTCCCTGCCCACTTACAGGAACTCACAAAGGCCATGCTCTGTGTGTGGCAGATTCCCGAAGCCCCGCAGTTCTACTTTTTTCGACCTCCGGAAGCCTCCCAGGCCTCTTCTCACGGCCAAGAGGTCCCTATCAAAAACTTAACCCTGCTTTCGTCTTCAAATGAGCGGGGAAATGTTTAGACGGAGACGGAGGAGTGGGAGCGGCTGGAGGACGCCTCTCAGCTGGTCACCTTCAACTCGGACGAGGCTATCGGTGGGCTGCCTGTCTGCTATTGCGTCCTTAGGATGAGAAACTAATGCCGTAAGCAGATGCGATAGGGCATGAGAAGCCTATGTTGCGGCCGGACTCGCCTCTGGATGCGGACGAGGCTTTCTCCAACTTCTCTGACACCACCCTCGACGCCACACTTCCCCCGCTCTTTATTCAGGCAATCAACTCAGTTCTATGTCCTGAGTCATAGAATTCACCTGGGAAAAGCATTGATACGAAAAGATCCAATGATCCATTGATGACTAAGGTTCCGCTTAGGCTAGGATAGAAATTTGTAGATGAGCATCTCCTTAGTGTCCCTGATTGCGGAGGGAAGGCGACAATCAGGAGTACAGGTAACGGTCTCAGTACGACTGGGCGGCGGTGTTTGGAGCAGCGAGGTGGAGTCGGGCGGCCGCTTCCCCGACTGCCTCGTCGCCTTGCTGGCCAGGGCGGGCTTCTCCGACTGGACGCCCAGCCTCTGCCACAAGTCCTCCACTCACCTTCCCTCCCTCCTTCTACTAGAAGCCCTCTGGAGGAACCTGCACGTGAGCCTGGACATCTCGGTGCTGGCCCTCCACCCGGGCGCCGAGGAGGAGGCAGAGCTGGGCGACGATGAAGACGCCGTTGATGCTCTCACTGGCCGGGCCCAGCCCCTGCCGCCACCGGCCTCTCCACTATACCTCCTCAGGGTTCTTTTGGCCTCTCAGCCATTCATTCTCAAAATACCTTTCAAATCGTACTTGCTTCTGGGAAAGAAGCAAGGCCACTTTCGGAAGGCATTGCTTCTTTCCCAGAAGCCTCAGGTGGACTGAGAAGGAGACGATGCCAGTTTCGGAAGGCATCGCCTCCTTCGCAGAAGCACCAGGTGGATTGGGATTGTGAGAAAAGGGTAACATTTATGTTTGCAGCCGTTCGCGGAGGAGGCCGGAGAGTGGGAGGCAGGGAGCAGTCTGGGGGAGTCGGAGGAGAGTCCGGAGGAGGCTTCGGGTGGACTGCTGGAGGCACTGCCCAGAGAGCAGAAGGAGGTGGGCTGGAGGGAGGTGAATTGATGAGGGTGATAAAGATAAGAACTTTGAGGCCTTGCGAGAGCTGCGCAGCGGACTGGCTCAGCTGGTGCGAACGGAAAGCCTCTACGCCTACGCCGACCTCCAGCCCCAGATGCTGCATTTCAATCGGTACTCCTTATTTCTTATTTGTCCTTCAGAACTACCGCAATATTTCATCCAAAGATCGATTGTGTCATGGTGTAAAAATAACTTAATTTTCGTTCTTTTTTTGCCAGCAGTTTAATTATAATGCTTCATAATGAGAGAAAGGTTTTATTGATTGGTAAAAGCCTCAGGTAGATGGCCGGAAAGTTCAGTGAGCTTTCCCATCCTCTAGAACCCGATGAGATTGTAGGCTTTGCTGGGTGGACCAGAACTTGGCCTCCACCCCGGGCGTGCTTCAGGCCCAGGTTTCGCTCGTCTTCGTCCTCAACGAGGCGGACAGCCTTGCACGGTTCCTTCCTACCCACATTATTCATTCCCCATAGTATGAAGCAAAGGCTTTGAGACTTGGGCGCCGCTTGCTGAGCACTCCTTTGTGCGGCAGCTTTCAACTGCACCAGCTCGGCGATCTCTTCTTCGCCAACTCGGCCACACTGAGAGCAGGTATTCCTTTTGGCTATTTCGGCAGAAGGGGTAAGATCAAACGAGGCTCACATCTTCCAGCATTGCTCTTTATTCCTGAACCAAAACTAGCTGAAGTCATCGGATGAAGGAAGTGAATGATTGAAAAACTAGGAGTGCGTCGAACAAAGCAGGCTAGTTGATCTGCAGACGGAGTGTGGGAAGGGGATGAGGTGTGGCTGATGCTGCGTATGAGTCTGGAGGAGTCCGGCCATCTGCTGCTCTTCGAGCGAGAAGTGGGCGCATCGGCCAGCCTCTTCCAGGAACTCCTTGAGGGCCTTCAGATGGAGGTCACCTCACCTTCCAATCCCATTTGCCCCTCTAAGCAAGAGCACTGGCTGTGTAGGTGAAGCGAGTGAACCAGGAAACGTTGCTGGAGTCCATGTGGGCCAAGCGTCTCTGCGACAACCTCGTCATTCCGGAGTCCTCCTCTCTGGGCACCACTCCGAGGGTCTCTGAGTCCGCAACCCACGGTCATCCTCATTTCTCTCCTGCCAGGGGTGTACAGAAGTGAGTGAAGGGAGGTGCAGAAATGTCTAGATACCAATAAAGGTGTAAATAGGAGTAAATGGAATAAAATGAACACTGCCTGTGTCTGTCTTCTAGGGCCTAATAGAGTGTTGGCTGCAGAAGAGGAGGAGGAAGAAGGTGGAGGTGGCGGTGCACTGGCGATGTCGGCTCGCTTTCCCCTCGGCGCATTTGCCTGCCCCATCCAGGCCAGTTTCACCTTCCACGTCCACCCTCGCCTGCGTCCTGCTAAGCTCTCCGCCCGAGCTCGACACGCGCCCTCTGGTGCCTTTCCTTCATTCCAAACAGAGCGCTCACAGAATTCCAACATTTTGGAAGGCAAGAAAAATACGGATGACAAATAAAGTATGAAAGCCTATTAAATTTGCGATACCTCATTGGTAACTGACAATCTTCTGGAACACTGTATTCTCATGGCTTAAGAAGTGGGCAAATGTATATTTTCAGAAGCGCTGTTCGCACTGCGTGGCCTGCTGCACAAGTTCTCGGTGCACAACCGTGAGTCGGTCTACATCTTCCGCGAGAGCGCCGCCGCCGGCGCCCGCATCTTCTACTTCTGCCTCCGCGAATTCTCCCCGCCGCCCAGCCTCAACGCCGACGCCCAAGATGTTTCCCAACTTCAAGCTATGGATGGGAATTAGGATGGGCCCATTTGGATGGGAATTATTGATTGGGACTTCAGCTTTAGAATTTGAACTTAGTTGACGTTATCACAACTCCATGGTGTAACTAAGCTAATGGAGGCTTTGTTAATCTACAGGCGCGAATCGTGATGAGCATCCACGGCCTGGAGCCTCCCAGCTGCGAGATTACGCAGGAGATGCGCGAAGCTCTGCAGCACCGATTGGATGAGGCTGTTCTAGGTTCCCCCTGAGCCCTTTCTTAGCCCCATAAGAATAGGTGATCTGACGGGGATTGCAGGAAAGCTGTCGGAGGCGCTGATCCGGAACCCCAACTGCAAGCTGCAGCCTTCCGACATCCTCTTCCTCAGGCCGCCCGGCCTCCAGCCCGCCCTCACCCTTCAGGTGGCTTGAGCTTGAGTCTTCATTTGGTGTCACAGTTGGACAGTTGCAGTACACGGTGCCGAACTTTACGGTGAGCCATCTCTACTCCTTCAGCTACTACCTGCGCCAGCACCTCTCACAGTTCATGCACCCGCCCAATTTTCAGGTGCACCCATCTTTGCCTTTCCGATACCCTCAATTCACTGCTCTTTGAGGTGAAGAAGGGCGAGGGCGAGCTGTGGACAGAGTTCCACAGCCTGGACTCCGCCTTTTTCCTCTACAACCGCCCTAGAACAGAGGGCGGCAAAGGTGGCTTTCATTTGTTGGTTCGCCCCTGCAAGCCTCAACTGATTCTCCAGGCCTTGCCTGTGTGACGCAGAGTTTGGTGGACGCGGGAGGGAATCTGGTTGGCGTCATTCGACGCGACCCCGTTCGACAAGAGGTTTGGCTGGCTCCTAGAACCCCCCCCCCCCCAAGATATACACCCCCCCAAAATATACACCCCCCAAGATATACACCCCCCCAAGATATACACCCCCCCAAGAATTACACCCCCCCCAAGGCCTATATATTGAAACTTTTTTTATTGCCTTAACATACTTCTCTTTACATATCTCGAAATTTAAACTCACGGAATTTTCATGTAGATGAATAAATACCTACTTTTTTTTACAAACATAGTTAGTCTATACCGGATGGCGGGCGCATGCCTACCAGGAGTAGGGGCTTGTCCCCTACCAGGAGTACCTTTCAAGATTCCAACTCAAAAGCTTAGACGCATGCTCGTCCTCAACGAGGTCATGACTGTGGCAGTACCTACTAGTTAGTCTATACCGAGTTCATTGATGTTTTAAAGTGCTCAACTTTTTAAGGACTAACTATGTCCCTCGTGAGCCTTTAAAAAAGTCAGGTGGCTATGCCCTATATTGCGGTATAGACTAACTAGTAGCATGACGAACACGGTATAGACTAACTATATTTCAAAAAAAGTAGGTATTTAGTTGTTTAGAAAAAAATTCCTTGAGTTTAAATTTCGAGATATGTACAGAGAAGCATTTTGAGCTAATTAAATTTTTTCCAATATATACCCTTTGGGGGGGGGGTATATCTTGGGGGGGGGGGGGTGTATATCTTGGGGGGGTGTAAGTCTTGGGGGGGGTGTAAGTCTTGGGGGGGGGGGTTCTAGGAGTCAGCCGGTTCCCATTTTCCACACCACTTTTCAGCTTGATTGTGGAAAGAAAACCTACAATGATGCATAAAAAGTTCATTTTGAAACTTGGGGAAAATTCAGAGATTGAAGACCTTAAGACTATTTTTGATACCAATAAAGCTGTCAAAGCATCGGAGAACTGAGTAGATGTGCAGAGCCGAGTTCACGCGCAATTAAACTTCCATTTTCATCGTTTGAAGGATGCAAAAGAAATTGAGATCAGTTCTGAAAAAGAGGAATGCTTGAGGAACTGGCCGAGCTGGGTCTGTCCATTCGGGAGGCCAGCGAGTGCGCCTTCCAGCAGCTCAGCCAAACCCTCCTCTACTACACCAGCGCCAGCGAACTCTGCCAGCGGCGGGCGCGTCGCCGCACCGGCCACGGACCCTCCGTCCTCGTCCAGTTTAACATCTGGCAAAGAGGTCCGCTTCTGCTCTCCCCTCCTTTGCCCATCTACCATTTCAACCCCACACCAGGCGACGTGGTGCTCAGCCAGCTGCAATCCTGGCTAGGCCTGGCCTTGCGAGCAGCTCTCTGCGATGTGGTCACCGAATTCGCCCTCCTCACTGCCTCTGTCTATCAGGTACCTCTTTCCCTACTGCAATGGCTCAGCTCATTCCGAACACAACCTCCAAGATGAAGCCAAGAATCGACATGTACATTTTCATAGGATATAAATAAAGATAATAAAGCATCAGAGAAGTGAGTAGAGATGCAAAGTCATTGAGGGCGGGACGGGGAGTATGCGACCGGTGCTGCCCAGTCCGGCGGGAAGCCTGGACTCGCTGCTGATCCTTCGGAGCATGGGCTCCCAGCCCGCCTCTCCCAGCCACGACGCCGCCGCCCTCCACCGACCCTCCACCCCCTTCCTGCCCCAGCCGCAGGACCTCCTCGACTCCACCGCCAGCTCCTCACACAGCCTTACCAGCCTGCAGCGGAAGGCACTCCTGCGCAAGCGCCATTCTAGGTTCTCACCGCTTCTGAGAGACTGGGGTAAGAGAGGAATGCTGGGAGCTGTAGCGCTCAATTTTAAGGGGGACTTGAAAGCCCTGGCATTGAGATTAGGGAAGTGGCAGGCAGAAACATCTGCCACCTTCATCCAATCAACATTGAACTGTTTAGATTGTGATTTATTACGTCACTCTTTGTGGTGACACTGATTTTAGAAAAACAGTTCAAAGGAAATCAAAATTGTCAGTGCGGCTATTCAACCGGGCTTGCTGCCGCCAGCCAGTGGGAGTAGAGAGGCCAGTGGAACGAAACGGACCGCCAGTGGAGCTTCAGTGAAAGGTGAGGAGAAGGAATTTCGGCTCCTCTTCTTGTTCTATCTACAAATAAGAGGCTGATGCAGAGGGCAAGAGTGGAAGCAGCATCTTCAACTTCGACCTCCTGCAAGCCTTCGTGCGCAAGGCCACGGACGCCACGCCCGGCGCCACGCCACGCCGGAAGCACTCTTCCGGGGACGCCCCTCGCTCTGCCACCGCTGGGGCTCAGGTGGATTTCATTGCATGCCCTCTCTTCTTGAGTTGATTTCATCTTTCACTCCAGCTTAATTAGGATATAAGCCAGAAAACGCAATGACTGGATTGGACTTCCTTTGCTTTCTCGCCCAATTCTTCAATACCTTTCGTTTAACAGCATCAATTGTCAGGCCATGTCCGCCCTCTTCCCGCGCCAGCGCAACACCACCACCGTGGGCGGCCAAAAACAGGACGCCGCTCCCTCCACCAAAGCCAAGTATTCCCTCCTCCCCACCTCCCCTCCACCAATCCCTCCCATCCACCAGACAAACCCCACGGATCGAGCTGAACCCCCTCTTCGTGGAGCTGGCGCCGCGCTGGCTGGAGCACGTGATCGGCGGCCAGGACGGGAAGCCGGACAAGCTGGCCAGCGGGGCCCACCGACTTGAACTGGCCCTCGAGGCCGCTGCTGCCGTTCCTGCAGTG
>JASANA010009757.1:0-17746 GCA_030248095.1 Ptycholaimellus sp. GST1_10 | reverse complement strand
TGTGTCCGCTTTCCTAGTTCCTTGGCTGAAGCAAGTTGGAACAATCGCTGTCAGTTGAGGCTTCGTGAGCAGTGATGTTGTGTTGTGGAGTCCTAGCCGTCCTCAGAAGCCGTGGAAGTTGCGTTGACATCTGTGGCTGGGAGGTTGGTAGTGGTGGTAGTCCGCGAGTGAAAGACTGCAGAGATGAGGTCTAAAGTCAGTCAATGCCGTCAATCCCACGAGCCTCGGAGCCATAGGAAGGGGCGGAAGAGGAGCAGTTGCGACTAGTGTTGCCCAGATAGTTCCATCTGCTCTGATGTTCGCTGAACATGTTGTAGTAGCGTCTAGCAATCCGCAGCCGCATGATGTCCCTGTTTCTGTTGGCCCAGATTGTGAGTAGACGTTGTCCGGTGAGTCCTAGGTATGGAGGTCCGGGAAGGGTAGCCCTAGTTGAGGTGATCCACACTCAGTGGTGAGAGCTGCCGTCGCAGTTCCTAGCAGCACCTTCCGTCAGAGACAAGAAGAGATTGAAGTACTCTTCTTGCTTCCTCGATGAGTGGGTGGGAAGTCTTGACATCCAGGACAATGCTGAAATGATGACAGATCGAAGGGCTGGGGGTTGCTCTTCACGGAATGGACATCAGAAGAGTGGCAATGAAGACGTGTATGCTGATAGGTGTGCACGTCTCTTATGTCTTCCCCCTAGCTCGCTGAGATGTCGACACGAAGTTAAGACTCGTGAGGTCCTTGAGGTCCAGTCTAGTCCTATAGTTGCTGAGGCATCTGCTAGCGGAATGGATGATCAGCACTCATCCATGCCTCCCCGTTCCGGTTCGAGATGACACCTCTCGGTGGATGAAGATCCAGTGCAGCTCATTTGGTTGGTGAGGGCTGTCGAGGACCACCCTTAGGACGAATGGAAGCTACACTAAGAAGACTTCCTCGCTGGTCGAAGTGGCATCTGTTCTCAGTCTCTGCATTCCGGACGAGGTTGAGAAGGTGGTAGGCCAAGGGCGGAATGTCTCTCTTCACAGAATGAGAGTCAGAAGAGTGCCCATGAGGACGTGGATGCTGATGACTGACCACATCTCGTAGTTCTCTCTCCTACCTCGCTGAGAGGTCGACGCGATGATGAGAACTGGTGAGGTCGTCTGAGACTCCATCCAGTCCCTTCACCATTGAGGCCTCTGTCAGGGGAGCTGAAGATCAGCCCCCATCCATGCCTCTTCGTTCCTGTCTCCGATAGCACTTCTTGGCGGATGCAGGTCCAGTGCCGTTTCGTTCGTCCGTGAGGATCATCAAAGACGACCCTTGAGGACAAACGGAAGTTGCACTCAGATGACTTCTTCTTATTCGCGGTGTCAGCTGACGGGAAGCCTGAACCGCTGACAGCAGCTGTCGGTGTAGAAGGCCGCGCAGATGCCGGACTAGTTCCGCTTAATGCCGGAGCAGAGGATAGGCAGCAAGCAGTGGCCGCAGTCGATCAGATGGAATTTGGAGGCCAGCTGATGTTGCCGATGGTGAGCTGGAAGTGGCAGAGGCCACAGTTGAAGTTGTCCAGGATACTGAACATATTGCAGTCCGTGGCGTCCAGGTTTCAGTTGTGGCCGTCCAGAAAGCCATAGCGAGAGCAGCGGTAGTTGTCCAGGAGCTACGCTACCTTCAAGGACTGGCAGAAGGGCGCAGGTCTCTGGAGGCCCTTTGTGGATGGCGTTGCTGTTGGAGCACACGCAGAGGACAAAGGCCTCGAAAGTGTTGCGCTCGCAGTTGGCGCTATCCATGAAGTAGTCCTTCTGGTCATAGGTGAGCAGGCTTGGGTTGCCGATGGCCGGCAAGGCATGGAGGCCGCAGCGGATGTAGTCCGCTAGGCTGTGCCCGTGCAGGCCGCTGTCAATCATCGAAGAGTAGAGGCCGATTCTGGATCAGTTTCGCCAAGTGTCTTCCAGTTTCTTGCTCAGAGATTCACCTAATCATAAAGATTAGTAAATCTAGATGGGTGACGTTGAAAGACGGTGGCCGATTCTGAATCGGCTGGTCTTCTCCAGTGATGCTCGAAAGTTTACAAATCCGAAAGGATTCATGAACAGTGATGGCTGGTGAAGATTGCGGCAGGCAGCAGTGAGTTTGAAACTGATCGGAGCCAATTTCAAACTTGAGCAATAGAGGCAAGCTTTCGCTGGAAGGCTGGCTACTGTTGTCCGGCAAAGATTGCAGCAAGCAGCAGTGAGTTTGAAAACTGATTGGAGCCGATTTCCAAACTCTAGCAGCGGAGGCAAAGATCCCTGTGGTGACTGACGGGAAAGTCTGACAGCCTCCCGTGTTTGCCTGGTGGTTGTAGATGCCGTTGAATAGCACGGGCATCCCTCTGACTCTGCGTCAAAAAATGTCTGCTGTTGTCGCCAATCAGTAGTCATCTTGCGTTGCTGTCATCTGTCGCATTGTCCAGAGAGTGTTGGTCAAGCCTAGCCGGTAGAAGGAGCTCAGTCTGGACCAGATGTGACAGGTGTAGTGCGAGGAGTGTAGGAATGGGGAATGTGGCAGGAGCTATGGCTGTGTTTTCTGCCGATGAAGACGCTGTCCATCTGTCTGTACGTCTACAGGCAGCAGCACGGGTTGGCTTCCTGTTCCCCGTTTCGGGTACTCTTCCCTCCCGGCGGCCGAGGAGAAGAAGTTTAGGCCAGGTTCCGGTCAGCCTGGGCCGAACATGGCGCAGTTCAGGAGGCTTCGGGCCTTGCTTCAGGAATGATGTGGAGATGACAGCATGAGATGGTTGCAGGCTTGTCACTTCAGCTGACGATGAACAGGGCGGCCGTGAGCGGAGAAAATGAGCTTTGGTTGCTGATGTAAAGCATGTAGCTCAGCACTGGCTTTCGCTTTTCCGCTGCTGTTAGGAGCCGATGGAGTGAGAAGCAATGGTTGCATGCCATCTGAGAAGCAATCTGGCGGTGATGAGCTGGGGTGAGCTGCTCAGTTGGTCTCTGCCAGGTGGAAGCTGTTGACCAAGTCGTCCAGGTTCCTGCAGGTCAAATCCAAGGCTGGCCTCATACTGAGAGAAGCATGATGCAGGCCACAGGATTGTTAGAGCCTGTGTCGCAACATGGCGTCCTTGCTGAGGCTGAGCTGCTGGTCGCTTGTCTTAGCCTTGAACTGGCAGCCGTGGAAGATGATGGTGAAGCTGGACTCGAGCCGCTTCACGCCGATGAACATGTCTGGCAAAAGGCGGAGTTGCAGTAGTGCAGAGCAGAGCTCTAGAGACTAGCACTCTGTGGCTGTGTGCAGGTGGTAGAAAGCAGTGGATGGGTGAGGCGCTGTGCTTGAGTTGGGCTGCGCCGGTGGCCCTGCCGATGAAGGCAGGCCAGAAACACCCACACTCCGCTGCTGGTGCCGGACATGAACCGGATCAGTCTGGAGACCTCGTGCATGTCGGATTGCAGCAGGCGCACTCGGCGGAGCCCGTCGAAGGCTGCTTGGAGGTTCTCGGCCTGCTGCCGGTTGATGACGAAGCCGTCCCCCTTGATCTTGTTCAGCTGCTGTTGGAGGGACCGCTTCTCGCATTCGAGCTTGTCCCGGGCAGCTTGAGCTTGGCCTTGCTCCTGGATGGCCTGCTCCTTCTCGGCCTCGGCGTCGGCCAGCTGCTTCCGGAACTCCTCGTGGCCCTTCTCCAGCATCGTCACCTTCGCCTCCAACCCCAGGCACTTTCTTTCCAAGGAAAGGGCCTTCTGCGCTTGGAGGGATTCGAGGCTAGATCCAATGACGGCACCTTTCTGTCGCTGAACTTGCCGCTCCAGCTCCAGTATGCGGCTGTCCTTGTAGTGGAGTTGCTGGAGGTGATGGGCGCATTGTTGCTCCAGATTGCCGATCAACCTGGAGCCGGTGTCCAGGTAGGCTTGCAAGCTCCGGTATCCCGGGTCCGCCTTTCTCCTCCTCCTCTCGAGACTCTCTGGGGCTGGAGCTTCAGGGAAAGGAAGAGGGGCAAGAGCAACCCTAGGCGCCATCGGAACTGATGGTGGTGATGGTGAAGCTGATCTTCTCCTCCTTCCCTCGATGCTCTCTGAAGATGGAGCTTCCTGAAGAGGAAGTGGAGCGAAGGTGACCTGGTGTATGGTCGGGACTGAAGGTGTTGATGCCAGGGCCGCTCTTCTCTTCCTCCTCTCGAGGTGCTCTGATGATGGAGCTTCCTGAAGAAGGAATGGGGCGAAAGTGACCCTGGCAGCAGTTGGAGTTGGGGACGAGGCCGTAGATGAAGACTCCGTCTGCACCGGGGATGAAGAGGCCAGTGCTGGCCTGGTCGAAGGTGCGCCGCAGGAGACACTGGCTTCTGTTCCCGTTGAAGATGGGGCTTCTGGGACTCCCTCGGGCAGCAGGTAGGCTGGTGACAAGGGGATTAGTGTGGAAAGGACCTGAAGCTCAGTCTCCGCCCTTGTCGGTGATGAGGGTTCAGGTTCTCGTCTTGGCGACCGTCGGCGGCGACTGGGAGATCGCGGGTTGCGTCGATGAGACTTCTGGCTCCTCTCCTTGGAGTCCTTGCCCCTCTCTATGAAGGCCAGTAGCTCTTCTCCTTGGTTGAAGACTTGAGAGTGCTCCTGTCCTTCCGAGTTTGGCAGCTTGTCGGAGAAGCGCGTTTGCTTCCTTCTCAGCTCCGACTCAGAGCTAGCTCCTTCTTCCTGCTCTTCCTCGCCTACCTCCTCTCCCTCCTCTCCCTCCTCCTCTTGGTGCGGCGTGGCGTCTATTTCGTCTCCCTGGGAAGAGTGTAGGTTGAGGGAGGGGTGTGGAGGGGCGTGGGAGCTAGCGACTGTCGGTTGTGGAAGGTTGTCGGCGGACATATTTCTCAGAGAGAAATGTGTCAGGGGCTGATGAAGGGGGCTGGAGGCCGTCGACGATGGGCTGCTAGAGCGTGGAGGCCGACGGCGACAGCAGTGGATAGTCGCTATGGAGTTGGAGTTGGGGCTCAGAACTTGGCTCAGCCAGGCATCTGAGGGTGAGTGGGAAGTGAGGGGTGCTGATGGGGGGACTTGGCCAAGGGACTGACTGAGGCTGGAGGAGTAGCTGACTGAGGCTGGGTACCTCCGATCCTCCCCCCGCAGCGGGGGCGGGGCCATAGGGGTTGGAAGGTGGTGATGGTGTAGAGAAGCGGGGGAAGAATTTCCAAGCTCCTGTGTGTGGAGGCCAAAGCAGGCTTGGCAGAGGCCTGTCTCTGTGGAGCGCTGGCGGAAAAACTTTGGCTTCATTTATCACCATTAGGTGTCAAAAGTGGGCTCCCTGTGCACGCTCAGCCAGTGCGTGGTGAAGAAGGGTGTGTAAAGTTGATGGAGGGGGCCATTAGGTGGAGAAAGGGGGATCGTTAATGATCCTGGCTCTGAGGCGGTGGGGCGATTAGGACTGACAAATGAGCGTCAGTGTTTGGAAGCCGCTTTTTGCGAGGGGGGCAAAAAGGCGGGGGGTGGTGGCAGGGCGGAGTCATCCATCGTCCACACTTGCTATCCCTTGGAGGCCGCTTTTTCTGGGGGAGGGCGCAGGGAGTAGGGTGTGGTTGTAAGGAGGGTCATTAATCTCCCATTGTTTGCGCTCTCTAGGGGCCGTTTTTTCAGAGCTTGCGCCAAAAACATAGGCCCGTGGAGGGGGGAGTGGAGGGGGGAGCAATTAGTCCACCCTCTCTTCTTGCCGCCCTTCTTGCGAAGACTGGGGGAGCAGGTTCCTGCTGGCTGGAGCAAGGGGGGTGTTTTGCAGGGGAGAGTGTGTGGCGCGCTGAGGGGTGGAGTGTGCAGTGAAGGGGCTGTTTTTGCCGGGTGACAAATAGTAGGCGGAGGGGCTTGGGTAGGCGGCAAATTGGCGCAGGGATTTTAGCCAGCTTTGCTAGCTGAAATCCGCAGCCGTGCGCTCCACGAACTATTTGAAACAGTAGCAAATGCAGCACTCCATGGGCTTTCGATGAGGCCTTGCTCTTGAAGCAGTTATTGTCAGTTTTCATAGCAGACGATTAGTAGTCCGCTTGTCCAATCAGCCACGTGTTTGACTGCGAAGCGGACTCGTAGTAGTCCACCCTCATCGAGGTCAGCCGCCAGTTTGGCTGCAAAGCGGATTCGTAGTAGTCCGCACTCGACGAAATCAGCCGCCTAGTCGGCTGCTAAGCAGACTCCTAGCAGTCTGCACTTGTCCAGTCAGCCACCAATTCGGCTGCGAGGTGGGCTCCTAATGGCCCGCACTGACGAAATCAGCTGCGTAGTCGGCTGCTAAGCAGACTCCTAGTAGTCTGCGCTCGTCCAGTCAGCCGCTAGTTTGGCTGCGAGGCGGGCTCCAAATGGCCCGCACTGACGAGATCAGCCGCGTAGTTGGCTGCTAAGCAGACTCCTAGTAGTCTGCGCTCGTCCAGTCAGCCGCCAGTTCGGCTGCGAGGCGGGCTCCTCATGGCCCGCACTGACGAGATCAGCAGCGTAGTCAGCTGCTAAGCAGACTCCTAGTAGTTTGCGCTCGTCCAGTCAGCCGCCAGTTTGACTGTGAGGCGGGCTCCTAATGGCCCGCACTGATGAGATCAGCCACCAATTTGGCTGCTAAACAGACTCTTCGTAGTCTGCACTTGTCGAATCATCCCCTGGCAGAGTTCGACGGAGGCTGAGGGTTTTGTGTTCCGTACTCCTTCCCGCGTTGATACCAGCCGCCTGGTAGGCTGGGTGCTGTCATTTGCCTCCTAGTAGGCCTGCGCAGTCGCGAATTCTGTGCTCGTCAGCTCAGAGTCCCGTAAGACAAATTCACTCTCCTCTGCATCCTCCTCCCATCCGTCGACGGCTCGAGGTGGCAAAAGGCTTACTAGGCCTTTGCAGAGTAACAAGGTGGGCCCTCAGCCCGAAGTGAGTAAGAACGAGGGTGCTTTGCCAGCTCCCTCACGTGGCAGCCGCTCCCATGTCAGCCGCCCCTGCCTTGATTCCTGCTTCTCTCCCGCTTCCTCAGCGATGCGGCAGAGGGTGGGCAGGGCATGCCCTTGCAGTCGTTCCGCCTCCCCCCCATAAGGGCGACGGATTGAGTAGCAAGAGGCCGAGTAGTTGTTGCCCGCTGGCTCCTAGTAGCTCTTAGGTGGGGCTTTCCGCTGGCATCTGAATTCACGGTTCAATCCGCAGTCGGAGTAGTCTAGAAGCTAGTCTTCAGCTCCCATCTAGATAAGGATTGAAGGGGAAGGTTTGAGATGGATGGGGGGTGGATTGAAGGTCCGCTGATATGCCGGCGCTGTAATAGACGAGAGTCTTGTAGCGGCGGTAGTAGAAGCTGGACTTCGCCTTCCATCTAGATGAGGATTGGAGGGGGAGGTTTGAGGTGTCATTGATGATGACATTGTTGGCAACGACGCGAATGCTGGTTCCCGTCCAGGGTACTCTTCCTTCTCGCGGGCGGCGGAGAAAGAGCGGACAAGTTGAACTTGCACGCCGTGGATGGAGCCATGGAGGCTCTAGGCCAAGTGAAGGCAGAAGAAGGGATGCATTGTCGGTGATGCGAAAGGCGGATCGTTAAGCAAGGCGAGCTTAAACGCCTATCACAATTGAGGATGGAGGGGGGGTAGAGAGGTGTAGGGGACGCGGACGTTGTTGATGGCGGCCATGTGGAAGAAGCAGGGCAGGGGCTTCTTGTTGGAGCTGGGCTGCTTGGCGGATTGCGGAGAGCCTTGTAGGTGGATCTTTGAAGCATCGAAGATAGGCCTATGGCCGTCAATTTCAGAAAGTATTACTTTCTGCTCGCTTCTTGCGACGTTTATGGAGGCTGTTCTGTGAGATGCGCTGAAGTTATGCAGCTTGGGATGACAGTCGTCTCAACTTGCCGCAGCTCGGGATGACACTGAGCACATTGTCTCTACTGCTGCTGCGAAGAAATGACGCAGCTCGGGATGACAGGAGATGATTTGCTCAGGTTGACAGTGTTGTGGATGGATTCAGCTCGGGATGATGCAGAGCAAATTGTAGCTGTTGAGCTGCGAAGAACTGACGCAGCTCGGGATGACAGGCCAATTTGCTCGGGTTTACGGCGGCGAAGATTGACGCAGCTCGGGATGACAGGGGCTGGTCTCTCTCTGTTTTGGCTGCGATGCTTTTCCGCAGCTTGGGTTGACGCTGAGCAAATTGTCATTGTAAGAGATGCGAAGAGATGACGCAGCTCTGGATGACAATGTCGAATTTGCTCGGGTTGACAGAGGTAGAAATCGGCGCAGCTCAGGATGACAATAGGCAATTGCTCTTGAGTCTGCGGTGATTTCTTAAACTCTTTGCCGTATTGAGCTGAACTCCAGGAAGCTGCTCTCAGAAGGCCAGGCCAAAGCGGGCCTTTGTGGCTGGGCAGAGAGTAGGCGGAAATGAGGCGGCGAGCGCGGCTGCGCTTCCAGCATGCCGCTCCAAAATAGGCCCTTTTGAGTTACGCAAACTTTAAGTTTAGTGTCTCTTTTGCCTATTTTGGGTCTGTCAAAAGAAGCGTTGAAAGAATTTGCATATCTTCGCAGATAGTGCAAAGTCTCGGAGGCGGCGATGGGATTGAAGTTGGCCCATTCGCCGGCGGGCTGGCAGAAGCCAGTCAGGAAGCCGTCCATGTTCCCGTTGGCCTTGTACACCACCGACCTCTTACTGCTGGGCGGAGTAAGGGGAAGGGTGCAGGGCAGGGGACCTTGAAAGGTCTGCGGAGGACGTCTTCCAGGAGGCAAACTGCATGACGGCGTACGCGGTCATGAAGTTGCAGAAGCGGTTGTGGAAGCCGCCCAGGTTTCCGTAGGCCTTGTACGCCACCGACCTCCAGGGACTTAATAGGAGGTAGGGTGGGGGTTTTGAGGCCTCTTGGAGGAACTTGATGGAGGCGTCTTCCAACGGGCAGAGCTTCATGGCACAGAAGATGTCCATGTAGTTGCTGAGGTTGAAGAAGGCGGAGACGCTGGACTTGCATGGCTTGATGCTGAAGCAGAGCATGGGCAGCAAGCCATAGTTGGTGTCGATCGGAACGGATTCCTGGAGCTGTGCAGTGTAGCCGCTGTCAGGCTGAAAGTGGCAGAGGCTGCAATTGAGGCCATCCAGCATGCCGCACTGGTTGCTGTCCATGGAGATCTGGACGCGGTTGTAGCACTCCAGAAGGCCATAGCGAAAGCAGCGGAACTTGTCCAGAATTGACGCTGTCTTCAACGGCGGGCAGAAGGAAGGGGAGGCAGGTCCTTTGAGCACTCTTCAGATGCGCATTAGCGGAGGCAGACGCAGCTGAAGTAGGCCTTGAAGGCGTTGTGCTCGTGACTGGCGCCGTCCATGAAGCGGTCCTTCTGGCCGCAGGTGAGCAGGCTGAGGTCGCAGACGACTGGAAGGCCATAGCAGTGGCAGTGCAAGCATCCCACTAGGCTGGGCCTGGTCCAGTAATTGTCGGCGTAGAAAAGGAAAGGCCACTGGTGAGTCATTTTGACTTTTGTCTTTCGGCGTTGCTTTCGAAATTCACGTGATCATAAAGATCCGTAAATGAAGCAATGTCGAAAGACAGCAATTGACTCTGAAGCTGGCTGGGCTCTTCGTCAGCGATGCTTGAAAGTTTATAAATCCACGAGGATTCATAAACATGTGGGCCATCAAAGTTGCAGCAGGCCACAGGGAGTTTTGAGAGCTGTCAATAGCGATCTCAAAATGCTAGCAGCGTAGGCGTGCTTCTGCTGGATAGCTGGCACTGGCTGGCCAGCGGAGTTGCAGCAGAGGCCGTAAGTTCAAAAAACTGACCGGAGCCAATTTTTGAACTCTGGCAGCAAAAGCAAGCGGTTCGCTGGTGGCTGCAGGCAATTTCAAGATCCGTCCAAGGAGTTAACATCCATCCAACAACTTTGCAGTTAGTTTTCAATGTGCAAGCAGCGGAGTTGCGTCCGAGCCGACGTAGACTGGGGCTGGCAGCGAAGATCTTTGACAATTGACAATGGCCAATTTCAAAGTCCAGCAGCGAAGCGGGTCGAAGCTGGTAGCTGTCAGCTGAAGAGAATATTCAAAATCCATTTCAGGATGATGAATTTTCATAGACGACGCTGATGACGTCAGCATGAAAAGAAACTTTTCAGTTAATTTTCAATGCCTGGTAGCAAAGTCGAATCTTGTCTCGATCATCGGCGTAGAATGATTTCATAAAATCCGCAAGGATAAAATGAAATCATTGAACGGAGTTGCTCTTTGAAGAGAACTTTTCAGTTCGCTTCAAGACCCTACCCTACGTTGCAGCAGATTACGGTAGCAAGTGTGCCGTCAGAGTTTCCTGTTTACCGCCCAAAAGGTGGCGTGATGGCTGGAAACTCGGCGCTGCAATATTGCTGTCAAAGAACGGACATTGAAAAGAGACTCAAAAGTCAATTTCAATTCCATGCAGCATAGTCGCAGTTGCTGCCGTCTAGAAGTTCACGAGGCTGGCTCTGGTTGAGTGAAGTTCTGGAGCTGCAGGGTGTCCTGTCCGGCAGCGAAGCGAAGTCCGGCAATGCAGGCTGGGCTCGATTAGCTGTCCTGGCTCTGTAGATCGGTGACTGGGGCTTTTGGCTCGATCGCTGTTGGTAGAAGGTGGCGAGGTCAAAAGCCGGAAGTTGTTGCGGAAGCGGAAGTTGGCGGAAGTGGTGCTGGGCATTGTAGTAGCATTGTAGAGGTGGTCGGTCGAAGGTACAGATAAGCTAACTAGCTCTCTGATCTACCAAATGCTGTGGCGATATGCAGCAGTAACATAGCGAGATTCTCTTTTCAACGTCACCGGAAGAGGAAGGAGAGCGGGACAGGTTTTGGGCAAAGGAGCACAATCTACAGCAACTGATCCCGGCACCCCCTTCGCCCGCCTCATCGACACAAGGTCGGACGAAACCGGCTTGGGAAACGTCACATAAAATGTTTAATTGGGATCCCCTCCACCGCGGCAAATTCAATCTTGGGTTAATTTGGAAGTTGTAATAAACACGAAGTGGTGATATTTCTTTAGGATTATGCCTTAAGATTATATTGAGATACCCTAAAAAGGAAATTGGTCAATATTGATATGCGTAAGAGCTAGGAACAGTAGTCATGAGCCATGAGGGGTGGATACCGAGGTGGTAAGGAATTTTCTTCCCGAGAAAATGTCAGACTTTGACGGGCTGTAAAACGGTTTCTCATGGCCTTAAAAAGGTGATTCCGATGGGAGCATAAAATTTTAACTTTAGTTGATATTTCCTCAAAAAGTATGAAGTAAAAAACCCAAAAATAGGCTCACAACATAGTTTAGAAAATTGGAACCCAAAATGGAGCTCACAAAATTTCTCTGGAACTTACAGTTCTAGCTTTGGGTTCCAATTTTCTAATCTTTGGCGCAAGCCCATTTTTGCGCGGCCGCAGGCCGCCTGCCACGGAGGGCAGGGCAGTCAGAGCTCCGGAGGCCGTAGGGCATGGGTGCGGAGGCCCCGGAGCGTAGCCTAGCATGCGAAGCATGCTAGGCGAAGCGTAGGGGCCGTAGCACCCATGCCCGGAGGCCGGAGGAGCTCTGGCGCCCTGCCCGAAGCGGCGGGCGGCCAAGGACAGCTTAAGCAGTTACCCCATTTTTGCGTCCGTCTGTCCGCATATTTATATATATATATGTGTGTGCCATGCCCGTACTCCGCGGTTTTTCAACGAAATTGGCTGATTTTTTGCATGAAGGTCCGCCTAGGCGGTGCCTCGGGACCATTTTTGGTGCTTGGCGTAATTTTTTGATTTTCGCCCAAAACTCAATTTTTTGATGTTTCAAAATACGAAAAATCCTAAATCACTGGTTTTTCAATGGAATTAGCTGATTTTTGGCAGATACGTCCGTCTAAGTTACATTTCAAAGCTGGCAAAAGGAATTTTTGAAATATTTATTATTTCTTGATTTATAGTCAAAAAACCAAAATATTGATGTTTCAAAAATTTGAACATGCATATTACCATGGTTTTTCAATAAAATCAGTTGAGTTTTGGCATATACCCCTGTCGTGGTGATATCTTGAAACTGCTTTAAGGAATATTGAAATTTTTTATTATTTCCCGATTTCTGAACAAAAACCTAAAATCTTGATGTTTCAAAAATTCAAACATCCATAAATCCAGTGTTTTTTAATGAAATCAGTTGAATTTTGGCTTGTACGTCTGTCATGATGACATCTTGAAGTTGAGAAAAAGAATTTTAAGAAAATTGAATATTTATTGATTTATGGTCAAAAATCCAAAATAACGATGTTTCAAAAATTCGAACATCCATTAATCGCTGGTTTTTCAATAAAATCAGCTCAATTTTGGCAGGTACGTTTGTTGAGGCGGTACCTTGAAGCTGTTAAAAGGGATTTGTGAAGAATATATATTATATGTCGATGTATGGCCAAAAACCTTAAATCTTGATGTTTCAAAAATTTGAACAACCATAAATTTACTGGTTATTATGGTCAGCCGTATCATTGGATTAGAAGGCATAGCATTTGGAAAATTTAGCAACGAAGCATGAGCTTATTACTTAGTAAAAGGCCGCGCATCTTGGCAACAGCCGAGAATACCTTGTTTGGTTTTACTCTTCATTTTTTGGTAGACATTGTAAGAAAGGTAAACATTTTCTGCTTCCATTGGAACGAGATCCCCTGAGGCACTAGAAATCATTAAACTGCCCAGCAAAATCTGGCATTTTCTGGGGAAAAAAATTCCTTCCTCCTCGGTAATCGGAGTCGAATATCATGACGGGGGATAAATGGAGTCATGAAGAGGGGATAATTGGAGTTGAATTTAATGAGGGGGCTGGAGTCATAAAAAGATTGCTAACAACGCTGCCATAATCACCACAGAATTGAACGCTGCTATGAGGGGGGTAGAAATTTGAGTGGGGGGTAGAAACTGGAGAGAGGGTTATTTTCCTCTCAGGGGGGAGTAGAATGCATGAGGGGGGTAGTTTGCTTGGATGGGTATAGTTGGAGTGAGCCCAAAAATTTTGTCACAGGTAAATCGTCCTGTCTCAAGTTACCCTCATAATGGGTATCAAATGAAAGCTTAAAATGTGCCCAAGCCAGCTATGCAATTTTTTGCGTCATTTTGATAAAAAGTTAAATTTTCAAATTTATATACACTCATTTTTGAAATGTAAAGATTAATTTTGCACAATTTTTGTTCAACTCATCTCCAACAGTTAATTTTACGGTATTTGGCATCATTTAAGGATTATTTTGATAATGAATACCCTAGGGTTTCTTCTAAAGCAAAACCAAAACAGGCCACCCTCTGATGCCACATCGTAATTCTCAATTTTTGGCATCATTCAGAACTCAATTTTTGTTTTAGGGCATAACTTATCTAATATAGCCTTAAATTGGTTGCGGTAAACGGCAGAGAGTGTACAAATATAAGCTATAAGAAGCTGATTTGAATGAGATTGATGAGATTTGATGAGATTTGAAATATTGAGAATGATATTTTCCACGGATTTCTCAGGTCTATGCTTTACGTTTAAACTTTGTTTAGAAATAGCATCCAATGATCATAGACAGTTTTGCCAGTATTAAATTTTGAAGTCAAAACTTTTTAATAGGTCGGAGAAATATTGGCAATAATTTCACTAAAATAAAAAAATAAAAAGATAAAGCAAAGATCAGACCAATATTTTCACTGTCAGGACTACGGTGATGGATTTGTGCTGAACCTGGAGCAGCAGAGCGGCCAAACAAGTACAAAAGCTGGCTGGGAATGGCTTCTTCCAGACGGCAGTCGTCAACGCTGTGCCCCTTACTTTAGCAGTCATGGATGGGGCAACAATATTTTCAAATAAAATTGGGGATGGGGTAATTTTTTCATGTTTTTGTAAAAAAATTACATCAAAACAAGCAAAACTTGGGGACCTTCGCCGGTGTGTGTCTGGGACCCATAGACCCCTTTTAGCCAGGTCCGAGAGTAGGGGCATGAACCTCCCTCCCGAAACAATGTAGGGTAATAAAGGTGGCCAGGGCCTCCTTGTGATATGGCAAAAAGTTTGAAAAACCAGGGGCTGCGCCATCCACAGAATTTTTTCCGTCCCATGCCCTATAAGAGAGACCTTAGCCTGTGGCAGTGATGAGCGTGTGGGGCAGCGTGTGCGGCTGGGCTGGACTGCAGCCGGACGAGTCGCTGGGCGAGGAAGGCTATGCACTGGGCGTGGACCATGCCTACGAGAGTGTGGGAACCCTCGAGCAGGACGGCCTCCACGACTATGACAGCGGAAAGAGGAAGAAGGCCTTCTGCCAGTTCAAGATTCCCGGCACACTCCCTTTGACTTATTGTCTTGGAAAGAATATTGAAGCGCGAGTTGCAGGAGCCAGTGAGGACTTCAGCTCGCCCGTCAGTGCACAGGAAATATGCGAAGTGAATGCGCCAGGTGCAAGCATTTGTTTGCTCACGCAATATTTTTTTGACACAAAAGTGAAAACATTTTCATGGTTTTTTTCGAGAGTTTCCTTCATCTAGGCAGCCGTCTTGAATAGCCTTCGCTAGGTCAACCAGTTGAAGGCATCAACGGACTAGAGGAGTGCCTGGAAAACGGGCATTCCGAGTTCGGCTACTGCTGGCGAGCTTACAGCGACAGTGCGGACAGCTACGTTCAGCTGGACGCCAGAGTCTATTGCCAGAAACTCGGCGGCTTCCTGGCCGCGCCCTGGCAGCCCGAGCTTTTGGCCAATTTCACTGCTTCCGCTAACCTAGTCCATTTCCTCCCATTTCCAAACCTTATCAGCGATCGATTTTTGCCTCCAGATCATACTTGCTACCATACATGTATGGGGTGTCAGATGCTTCGCTTCGGGGGGCGCCCACCTATGTGTTTTGGGGGGGGGAGGAAGCGGGGGGGGGACGCCCCCTCGTCACCCTCTACGTGGTACGTGTAAGGCGAGGGGAGCGGGAGCAGTTTTGGGGGACGGGGGGTGGGGGGTGTGGGGGAAGGGACGTATGTACGTCTGACACAGACAAAGGCACAAAAATACAAGAAAATATACGACTATGCTCCAGACCTCATCCGAGGAATTCATGCTGAACCTGCGCCAGCAACGGAATGCGTCAGAGATTGCACTGGGCTGGGCGTGGCATCTTCCAGATGGCAGCCGGAAAGAGGGTAGGTCGACTAGCTTGTTCCCGAACTGTTTGGGACAAGAACAAGGCTGCAGTGGCGGAGGAGAGCTGGGCAGAGCATGAGCCAAACGACGCCAATGGGCAGGCCGAAAAAGGATGGGAGAACATTGGCATTCTAAAAAATGCTCGCATCCACGATACGGCCAGTACCAAAAAGCGGAAGCCCATCTGCCAGTTCTTCATTCCAGGCAGCTATTTCTGATCTGTCAACCACATGATTGGGCTGGCGCGAACGGAGCTTTAACGAAGTGTCAGCGCCCAGCCCCTCTTATCGTCCCAGGTGTACGTTTTTGGGATTATTGCTAGATTTCAATTTTGATAAGGCTGCTGCTCGTTACAGAAAGCTCCAATCGTTTTGATTTTTTTTGCATTGGAAAGAGCAGCATCGAATTGACTATAGTTTATCTTTTGACTTTTTCATAAAACGATTTATTTTCCCATGAAAAATGCAAAAAACCATTTGTCCGAACTTCTTCTTCTTCTTCTCCTTCTTCTTCTTCTCCTCCTCCGCATCTATTCAATGGACGATAGAAGGTATATATGGTACCATAGGCAGGCCAAAAGTGGGTCTCTTTTCTCCAAAATTTGCAATTGCCTCGAGTAAAAAGTCAAGGAAATTCAATTTCTACTAGTGGAATCTGCTTGGACAGTTGCATTTTGTTTTTGGCGCGCAGTTCAGTGTCTCTTTCCATGCGCACCCAAAAACAAAATGCAGGTGACACAGCAGATTCCACTAGTAGAAATTGTATTTCCTTGACTTTTTACTCGAGGTAATTGCAAATTTTGGAGAAAAGAGACCCACTTTTGGCCAGCCTATGGTACTATATATTTCTTCCGCTTTTAATATAGTATAAAATGTATAAATACAATTTTATATGGTTGGTTTTTAAATTTTATTGAATAAACAAAAAAAATAGTGAAGGAAAATAAACTTGTTTAAAAAAATATAATGAAGAAAAAAAATTCGAAAATAAAAAATTCATTGCATATTTATTGGCAGACTAACATATATTTGAGAAATTTTCTTGATTTAGACTCAGGGCAATCGATTTTTGGAGAAAAGAGCTTTACTTTTGACCTGCCGATAGTACCAGTTGTTTTCTCAAGTTTAAAAAAACAAAAATAAAAATGAATCCCTGAGTAGGATTTGAACCTACCAGTTTGAACCAGCTGTCCTATCGCTTACACCACTACACCACTGGTGCATATGGCTCCTTCATTTCACTGAAGACTTAAGAATACATAAATAAATAAAGCCCAGGGAAACCGGGGAGGGTGGGGGAGTGGGGGAAGAAATGAATACCTACTGTGGTCCATTGAATAGATGGGGAGAAGGAGAAGAAGGAGTTCGGACAAATGGTTTTTTGCATTTTTATAATGAAATAAATCGTTTTCAGCAAACGTCAAATTATAAACTATAGTCAATTCGATGGTGCTCTTTCCATTGCAAAAAGAATTATAACGATTGGAGCTTTCTGTGACAAGCAGCAGCCTTATCAAAATTGAGATCTAGCAATAACCCCCAAAACGTACACCTGGGTCGAAAAGAGGGGCTGGGCGCTGACACTTCGCTAACGCTCGCTCGCGCCAGCCCAATTCAATCAGCCTGTGCAAATGCGGAAAGGTCCAATGTGATTACATGTAATTGATATCGGCTAATTAGGCAAAGTTAGATATGCAGCTGTGTGCTCTAGTGGCTTGTTTGTCTGACCTGCATGAGGGAAGGCTGGGTTCGAGTCCCCTCAAGGCAAATATTTGTGCTTTTTTGTGGATGAAATAAGTGGTACTATCGGCAAGCCAATATTATTTTTTCTCCCAAAAATATATTTTATATTTGACCACTAGGCAGCCCAAAGGGCCGCTCCGTGGTCTATAGAGGTTGCTAAACTTTGTCCTTATAAATATATATATATATATATATATATATATATATATATATATATAATGTGTGTGTGTGTGTGTCTGGAAATGCTGGCCCTGGTTTAGGGGTGGCTCACGCCGCGGGCATGGTCACACCGCGGAAATTTGGCTCTGAGCGGTCGCGCCGCGAATCCGGAAATTTGATCTCATTCCTTGCACAGACATCTGGTGCGCAATCTGACAGCTGATCTAGAAACTAGAAATTCTGCTAAATGTATTTTTGTATTTTTATTAACAAAATATTGTGCAATCGGATCTGAAAAAGTTTTTCAAAATTAATGGCGCGGTCGCGCTGCTGCTGTGCAGTCATGCTGCTGTTAAAAAATATTTCCTCCCCTTAAACTGAACCTCCTGAATTGTGTGGAATGGTTTGGCATTACGAGGCCGATGGCGTACTCAGTTTCACAATTTTGTAAACAAAATTTTTAGAAAATGAGGTCCAAACTGCAGTGGCACATTCGCGCCTATACATTGAGTGGCACAAGCATGTGCGCAGTCATGCCACGGAGTAGCAAGGGAGCGATTTTTTGATCTGCTTCATTTTATGGATATCTGAGAGCCTGGTTTGATACAGAATTAAAAAGGATTTCAGACTAGTATTATTATATAGTGGGTTATACTAACCCAAAAAGTATCTCTTATCTATATTTTACCTGCAATTGAAGTAGGGGAAATTTTTTTATTTAGCTTATGTGATGTTTCCCAAGCCAGTTTTGTCGACCTTGAACGTTGATGAGGCGGGCAGAAGGGAGGCCAGGATCAGT
>JASANA010009756.1:0-14702 GCA_030248095.1 Ptycholaimellus sp. GST1_10 | reverse complement strand
TAAGGCATGCTTTCTTTGAACCACGAATCATATTCCCAGGAATTTCCCATTGCATGTGGAGGTTGAGCATGGTTGAACATTGCATGGTTTCAGTTTACCCCAGCAACTAGAACTTATTTGGTTTAAAACTGAAAAGGAATTTTATGTCTCGTTTTGGTTTCTGACGCTTTTAAAACTAACAAGGTATTATCGGCTATCGCCAATAGATGCGCGGCCTTATTCACCTTGTGACGCATTGGAATGAATAATAAGCAAGTCAGCTCAATAAATGCTACAATGACAAACAATGATGAATGATAAAATACAATGATAAAATGCCACAAATTGGTCTAGGTCTATTTTGGGTTTCTGAGGCATTTAAATGATAAACAGCAATCTAAATAATAATCAATAATTAATACAAGTAAAATTTAAATTTTCGAAATATTTTCGAATTTCAAGGTCTCCATTTTCGAGGTTTTTTGACCATAAATCAAGAACCAATCAAAATGGCGTCGATCCCACAAAAACGTCCCGAGCCACCACCCAGACGGACCTTCATGCAAAAGATCAGCCAATTTCATTGAGAAACCGAGGAGTACGGGCTGCGGTACCACAAACATATATTGGGCTTGCGCGAACGGAGCTTTAGCGAAGTGTCAGCGCCAAGCCCCTCTTTTCGACCCAGGTGTATGTTTTGAGGGTTATTGCTAGATCTTAAATTTGATAAGGCGATTGCTCGTCACAGAAGGCTCCAATCGCTCTAATTCTTTCACCATTGGAAAGAGCAACATCGAATTGACTATAGTTTATCTTTTGAGTTTTTCGTAAAACGTTTGATTTTAGGGTGAAAAATGCAAAAAACCATTTGTCCGAACTCCTCCTTCTCCTTCTCCTTCTTCTCCTTCTTCTTCTCCGCATCTATTCAATGGACGATAGTAGGTATTCATTTCTTCCCCCACAACCCTTCCCCGGGTCCTTGGGCCTCATGTATTGACTTTTGTTCATAAGTCTTCAGTTAAGCAGCTATGTATATGCATCCGTGGTGTAGTGGTCTATGCGATTAAACGGCTGGGTGAATCTGAGAGGTTCGAATCCTTTTTAGGCAATCATTTTTATTTTGGAAACTTTAAGTTGAAAAAACAACTGGTACCATCGGCAGGTCAAAATTAGAGCTCTTTTCTCCCAAAAATCGATTGCCCTAAGCATATATCATGAAAATTTCAAAAAAATATGTTAGTTTGCCAATAAATTTAAATTGTATTTTTGATTTTCGAATTTTTTCTTTTTGTTATATTTTTTGAATCATTATGTTTTTATTTATATTTTATTTTTTTTATCCATTAATATCCTAATATATTTTCGATTCTTTTATGTTTGGTATATTTTTTCAATGTGGAAGAAATAACTGGTACCATCGGCAAGCCAATTGTGGGTCTCTTTTCTCCAAATTTTGTAATTGCCTCGAGCAAAAAGTCAAGGAAATACATCTACTACTAGTGGAATCTGCTGCGTCATCTGTATTTTGTTTTTGGCGCGCATGGAAAGAGACACTGAACTGCGTGCCAAAAACAAAATGCAACTGTCCAAGCAGCAGATTCCACTAGTTAATACTCCTTGTTCCCAAAAATCGATTGCCCTGAGTTTAAGACAAGAAAAATTCTCAAAAATATGTTAATTTTCCAATGAATTTGCATAATATTTTTCATTTTCGAATTTTTTCTTTTTGTTATATTTTTCAAATAAGTTTTTTTATTCACTTTTTGATTTATCTAATAAAATCTTAACTAAATATATAGCCAACAATATCAAATTTGTATTTTTACATTTTATACTATATTAAAAGTGGGAGAAATATCTGGTACCATCGGCAGGCCAAATGTGGGCCTCTTTTCTCCAAAATTTGGAATTGCCTCGAGTAAAAAGTCAAGGAAATACAATTTCTACTAGTGGAATCTGCTGCGTCATCTGCATTTTGTTTTTGGGCGTGCATGGAAAGAGACACTGAACTGCGCGCCAAAAACAAAATGCAACTGACCAAGCAGCAGATTCCACTAGTATAAATTGTATTTTCTTGACTTTTTACTCGAGGCAATTCCAAATTTTGGAGAAAAGAGGCCCACATTTGGCCTGCCGATGGTACCAGATATATATATATGCGGACAGACGGACGAAAAATGGGGTAACTGTTAAAGCGGGCCTTGGCCGCTCCGCTGCTACGGCCCCTATGCTTCGCCTAGCATGCTTCGCATGCTAGGCTACGCTCCGGGGCCTCCGCACCCATGCCCTACGGCCTCCGGAGCTCTGGCTGCCCTGCCCTTCGCGGCAGGCGGCCTGCGGCCGCGCAAAAATAATACTTTTAATAATTAATACAAGTAAAATTCACATTTTCGAAACATTTTCAAATTTCAGGGCCCTAATTTTTGAGGTTTTTAAGACATAAATCCAGAACAAGTTGAAATTTCGCCGATCCCAAAAAAACGCCCCGAGCCACCACCCAGACTGACCTTCATGCAAAATTTCAGCCCATTTGGTTGAAAAACCGAGGAGTACGGGCTCTGGAACCACATATATATATATATGCGGACAGACGGACAAAAAATGGGGTAACTGTATAAGCGGGCCTTGGCCGCCCGCCGCTCCGGGCAGGGCGCCAGAGCTCCTCCGGCCTCCGGGCACGGGTGCTACGGCCCCTACGCTTCGCCTAGCATGCTTCGCATGCTAGGCTACGCTCCGGGGCCTCCGCACCCATGCCCTACGGCCTCCGGAGCTCTGACTGCCCTGCCCTTCGCGGCAGGCGGCCTGCGGCTGCGCAAAAACTATTTTTTGCCAAAAACCGATTGGCCTAAGTATAAGTCAAGAAAATTTCTCAAAAAAAAAGTTGCCAATAAGTTTGCATTGTATTTTTCAATTTTAAATATTTTTTTGTTACATTTTTTGAACAAGTTTTTTATTTATTATTCTTTATATATCGAATAAAATATAAATTAAAATATGACCAACAATGGTTGTACGAACTTTCGTACCCGGGATCTTTCGTACCCGAACTTTCGTACCCGAACTTTCGTACCCCGAACATTCGTACCTGGAACTTTTCGTACCCGAACTTTCGTACCCAATATTTTTTTGAAGATTTTCTTGCCAAAGATTATACCTGAAGATAACAATGATTAGCACTAATAACAAGATAATATGGGCTACCATTTTCTACTATTTAAGCTACAATTGTCTGCAACATTTGATTTGAGCTACCTTCATACAAAATGTCAGAGAAAATTTAAGAAAAAATCTTTTTAACAGTTTCAAGAGACGCACAAACCTCCACAGATGAACATATCGAAACTAAACCAATTTCGTGGATTTATGGTTCCTTCTATTTTTCAAACATCAAAATTTTAGGTTTTGAGCCAAAAGTGGGAAGTAATAAATATTTCGTAAATTATTTATAGGACCCCCCGGATGTTAGTGCCACAGTTTAGTTGATTTCACTGAAAACCCTTGAGTTTGGGCTTGTTAGAGTTTTTAAACGTCAAAATTTTAGGTTTACGCCATAACATAGGTTG
Source organism: Ptycholaimellus sp. GST1_10 (assembly GCA_030248095.1). Taxonomy (NCBI): domain Eukaryota; kingdom Metazoa; phylum Nematoda; class Chromadorea; order Chromadorida; family Chromadoridae; genus Ptycholaimellus; species Ptycholaimellus sp. GST1_10. The sequence goes on along the minus strand of JASANA010009756.1, from coordinate 11,160 downwards.
CTTTAAACATGCACTTGAGGCAAAGTCTTGGAAAGTTATGCCAACAATCGATCCAAGCACACCTGGTGCTTCCTTTGAGGCAAAGCTTGCTTGGGTACGAAAGTTCGGGTACGAAAGTTCGCGGGTACGAAAGTTCTGGGAACGAAAGTTCGGGTACGAAAGTTCGGGTACGAAAGTTCCCGGGTACGAAAGTTCGTGATACCCCAACAATATAAAATTAGTATTTATACATTTTATACAATATTAAAAGTGGAAGAAATATCTGGTACCATCGGCAGGCCAATTGTGGGACTCTTTTCTCCCAATTTTGTAATTGCCTCGAGCAAAAATTCAAGGAAATACATCTACTACTAGTGGAATCTGCTGCGTCATCTGCATTTTGTTTTTGGGCGTGCATGGAAAGAGACACTGAACTGCTCGCCAAAAATGCAACTGTCCAAGCAGCAGATTCCACTAGTAGTAGATGTATTTCCTTGAATTTTTGCTCGAGGCAATTACAAAATTTGGAGAAAAGAGTCCCACATTTGGCCTGCCGATGGTACCAGATATTAAATCGTTATCTTATAAAAATCATAAGAAAATTTTACTACATAAAAACGTCAAAATTAGATAACGAATTAATTACATTTAACAAATTATTAATACGTTTAAATTCATGAAATTTCGCTTAGTGGAATTTTCTGAAATTACCTCGACAGTCCTTAAAACATTGGCTGAATTCATAGTAAGACTGGTCGCATTTTGAATTATTCCCATTGCTGCATCGAAGACAAACTACACCAGGTAAACTGCAACGGTGATTTAAAATGTGAAAATTAAAAATATTATATATTGTTCATTGATTTGTCATCGAACAAGGTATTCTCGGCTATTGCCAAGATGCGCGGCCCTTGTTCCAAGTAAGCAACGTTATAATCCATGCATAAGAATCACTTCTAGTCAAAATCAGCTGGTTTAAGAGGCGTTTTATGAGAGGAGCAAGAATCGGGTGAACATGAATTTTTTTACCCCCCTTTTTTATGATAGATTCTGAATCTCCATACATTTTTATGTAACTCCACCAATTTTGGGCGAGAAATATGCAGAAATGGGTTCTCTACAGCTCCAAACGTAAAGGAAGGTCGAGATTTTGACAAATTTAGCATTTCAGGTACTTGCAGCCACTTTAAAGCGAATTTCTCAAGTATTTTCTGTCAAAGTATAGGCATTATGGATATCGATCGAAAGCTTATAATCAAACAAAGATGACTATGTCCTTTGTTTGGCACAACAAGGTGCATATGCAGAGAAAACGGCAATAATCTCCTTGATTTGCAAAAACGTGATTTTGTAATTTTCCTCAAAAATAGGCGATTTCTCAAAATTATTGTAGAAATTACGCAATCTTAACTATCATTTTCGTTTTCCTCATGAAATTTTGGTCTAGAAATCATGGATACATTTTTATTTGGAGGTGAACCAAATACAATATTTTTACTTTTTTCTATGTCAGACTCCAAATTTGGACTATGTTATAACATAGGCCAGTTTCACAAGGGTAAAATTTGGGCACTAAAAAACTTCCTGCTCTACCGGATCTGCACACTTCCCAATTTCCTTTGTGAGCAGCTTACACTGAGCCTTATGCAAGTATCTACTACAAAAAATTACTGGGACTTCACCATATTTTTTTTGAAAAATGGTCCAATGTATGAGGACAAGTCCGAAATTCGCCCTATGCTATAACATAGGCCCATAGTGACCAAAAATTTTTTTGTCTTGAAATTCGATTTCAATGCCCTAATTCGATGCACCGGCCTCAAATACACCCAAAAATATAATTTTTATGCATAATTTAGATAAATTTTGAATTTTGAAAATTCTTCATTTTTTCACCATTTTGGTCTCAAACTGAGAAAATCATTAAAAATTTCAAAATTGAAAATTTATCTAAATTATGCAAAAAATTATATTTTTGGGTGTAATTGAGGCCGGTGCATCGAATTAGGGCATTGAAATCGAATTTCAAGACAAAAAATTTTTTGGTCACTATGGGCCTATGTTATAGCATAGGGCGAATTTTGGACTTGCCCTCATACATTGGACCATTTTTCAAAAAATATGGTGAAATCCCAGTAATTTTTCGTAATAGATACTTGCATAAGGCTCAGGGTAAGCTGCTCACAAAAGGAAATTGGGAAGTGTGCAGATCCGGTAGAGCAGGAAGTTTTTTAGTGCCCAAATTTTACCCTTGTGAAACTGGCCTATGTTATAACATAGGCCAAATTTGGAGTCTGACATAAAAAAGTAAAAATATTGTATTTGGTTCACCTCCAAATAAAAATGTATCCATGATTTCTAGACCAAAATTTCATGAGGAAAACGAAAATGATAGTTAAGATTGCGTAATTTTACAAAAATTTTGAGAAATCGCCTATTTTTGAGGAAAATTACAAAATCACGTTTTTGCAAATCAAGGAGATTATTGCCGTTTTCTCTGCATATGCACCTTGTTGTGCCAAACAAAGGACATAGTCATCTTTGTTTGCTTATGAGCTTTCGATCGATATCCATAATGCCTACACTCTGACTGAAAATACTTGAGAAATTGGCTTTAAAGTGGCTGCAAGTACCTGAAACGCAAAATTTGCCAAAATCTTGATCTTCTTTTACGTTTGGAGCTGTAGAGAACCCATTTCTGCAAATTTTACGCCCTAAATTGGTGGAGTTACATAAAAATGTAGGGAGATTCAGAATCTGTCATAAAAAAGGGGGGTAAAAAAATTCATGTTCACCCCCTTGTGTGGGATTCGTGCTCCTATCGAAAAACGCCTCTTAATTCAAAAGCCTTAAACATATGCTTGTTCGAATTTTTTAAACATCAAAATTTTAGGTTTTTGGCCACAAAGTGAAATATTACAAATTTGTTTCATAAATTCCTTTTAACAGCTTCAAGACACCACCTAAACAAGCCTAACTGCCAAAATTGAGTTAATTTTTTTGGAAAACTCGGGATTTATAGATGTTTGAATTTTTGAAACATCAAGATTTTGGTTTTTTGACTATAAATCAAGAAATAATAAATTTTTCAAAAATTCCTTTTGCCAGCTTTGACATGTTACTTAGACGGACGTATCTGCCAAAAATCAGTTATTTCCATTGGAAAACCAGTGATTTATGAATTTTCGTATTTTGAAACATCAAAAAATTGAGTTTTGGGTGAAAATCAAAAAATTTCTCCAAGCCCTAATAATGGGGCCAAGGCATCACCAAGGCGGACTTTCATGCGAAATTTCAGCTAATTTCATCGAAAAACCAGTGATTTACGGTTTTTAGTGCTTTGAAACATCAAAAAATTGAGTTTTGGGCGAAATTCAAAAAATTACGCCCATCCCAAAAAATGGCCTGGAGATACCGCCCAGAAGGACCTTCATGCAAAAAATTAGCCAATTTCGTTGAAAAACCGCGGAGGCCCGGCCCCGGAAAGACACATATATATATATGCGGACAGACGGACGCAAAAATGGGGTAACTGCTTAAGCTGGCCTTGGCCGCCCGCCGCTTCGGGCAGGGCGCCAGAGCTCCTCCGGCCTCCGGGCACGGGCGCCACGGCCCCTACGCTTCGCCTAGCATGCTTCGCATGCTAGGCTACGCTCCGGGGCCTCCGCACCCATGCCCCCCTCCCTCCGGCTCGAAAAATTGTACTGATAACGGTATAACAAACTGGTAAAAAGGTTTATGTTTGTTTTTGGGATAGAAGACTTATGGAGAGTATTTTCTGAAGTAATAACCTGTAGGAACTGCGACAGAAGTTTCCCATTGCTGTCATTCCCATGGGCCTTTGCAAGTCTGTTCTGGTGAAAGTTGAGGAACCCAGTAGCTCCCAACTGAGGCATTGCATCCCATCTACAAAGAACGCAAATTGGCTATTTAGTCTGCTAGCGAATTTGGCACTTGAATCCAGACTGCGATGTCCATAGTAGGCTGCTGGATGACTGCAGTGTGAGCCACCCTCCCAGCTGCAGTAAACGCCTGGCGCACTCGTCAGCTGAGCCAAGCATCCATTGGCTAAATTACACCATTCAAGTGAAAATACCCAACAAACCTAATCCATCACAAATCTTTTTATTTATTCTAGTAGTGTGGATGAATTACTAGCCATAAAACTAGCCATTAAACTAGACCAGCCACTTCTTGCTGGCGCAGCAAACCTTCCTCTGGTGCACAGCGATTCTCTGGGTGCATTTCTCGATCATAGTCGCCAATGCTGAATTTGCATTCACCGCTGCCATCTCGATTTATTTTGGATACAAGGTATCCCTCTGTCATACATCGTGATGATAAGTCAAAGCAGTCTCCTGCAAACCACTATTTTCCATGCTCATTTAATCCTTCAATAAGAGAAAAGTTTATGAAGATAAATAAGAAGAAGCTCGTTTGAGAGATTTCTTCACATATGACGAATACTGGAAGTTAGAACTGTCAATTCTTGAATTGTGAATGATATGTTTTTATACTTGCATGCAAAATAGCTTGAGCATCCAGGTGATGAAATTACTATACAGTGGTTTATACTAACCCAAAAATTATCTCTTATCTTTATTTTACTTGCGATTAAATTAGGGGAAATGGTTTTCACATTCAACTAACTGACAAATGCTGGATATAATTTTTTTCTTAGCAAACAAAATGACAAATTCTTAGCAGATGACTGTCCCTGGACCGCATAATTTGTAAACTAGATAAAAACAAAGCGTTCTCACCCAGACCAAAGTCCGAACAGGAAATCTGGACCATAACGAAATGGGCTGGCCTTAGGAGGCGAGATAAGTGAGTGAGGATGGTAAGTAAGGTGGCCATTCACCTGGAGACGTTCGGGCAGGCAGCCGAACTTGATGCGCATGGCCTCGCGAGAGCACCAGCTCCAGGATGGCTTCAGCCGAAGGGCCAAAAAGGTGGATTGAGACCGTAACGAAAGGGGCCGGCCTTAGGAGGCGAGAGAAGCGAGCGAGGACGGTGAGCAAGGTGGCCATTCTCCTGGAGGCCTTCGGGCACGCAGCCAAACTTGATGCGCATGGCCTCGCGAGAGCTCCAGCTCCAGGATGGCTTCAGCTTCGCATGGCCGCCAAAGGGCCAAAAGGATGAATTGAGACCGTAACGAAAGGGGCCGGCCTTAGGAGGCGAGAGAAGCGAGCGAGGACGGTGAGCAAGGTGGCCAATCTCCTTGAGGCATTCGGGCAGGCAGCCGAACTTGATGCGCATGGCCTCGCGAGAGCTCCAGCTCCAGGATGGCTTCAGCTTCGCATGGCCGCCAAAGGGCCAAAAGGATGGATTGAGACCGTAACGAAAGGGGCCGGCCTTAGGAGGCGAGAGAAGCGAGCGAGGATGGTAAGTAAGGTGGCCATTCTACTTGAGGCATTCGGGCAGGCAGCCGAACTTGATGCGCATGGCCTCGCGAGAGCTCCAGCTCCAGGATGGCTTCAGCTTCGCATGGCCGCCAAAGGGCCAAAAGGATGGATTGAGACCGTAACGAAAGGGGCCGGCCTTAGGAGGCGAGAGAAGCGAGCGAGGATGGTAAGTAAGGTGGCCATTCTACTTGAGGCATTCGGGCAGGCAGCCGAACTTGATGCGCATGGCCTCGCGAGAGCTCCAGCTCCAGGATGGCTTCAGCTTCGCATGGCCGCCAAAGGGCCAAAAGGATGGATTGAGACCGTAACGAAAGGGGCCGGCCTTAGGAGGCGAGAGAAGCGAGCGAGGACGGTGAGCAAGGTGGCCATTCTACTTGAGGCATTCGGGCAGGCAGCCGAACTTGATGCGCATGGCCTCGCGAGAGCTCCAGCTCCAGGATGGCTTCAGCTTCGCATGGCCGCCAAAGGGCCAAAAGGATGGATTGAGACCGTAACGAAAGGGGCCGGCCTTAGGAGGCGAGAGAAGCGAGCGAGGACGGTGAGCAAGGTGGCCATTCTCCTGGAGGCGTTCGGGCACGCAGCCAAACTTGATGCGCATGGCCTCGCGAGAGCACCAGCTCCAGGATGGCTTCGGCTTCGCATGGCCGCCAAAGGGCCAAAAGGGCGGATTGATTGTGAAGATCTGCCCCATCACCTGCTGCTTCTCCAGTTCCGAGTTCCCGCACAAATAGTTTACGTCGTGAGCGACACCTGCACACGGAGATTATTTAATTCTTTTGGCGGAATAATTGCGAAAAGATTGATGTCATATGTCTACTTTTCCTGTTGCTTAGATAGCTAATAATGCTAACAGCATCTGTACCAGGCAAAGACTGCTCTGACGTTGCTTAAGGGTGAAAAAGGGACCGTTCCTCGTTCAGAAATATTAAAACTAGATTCAATACCCTTATACTATAGATTAAAATAATCATTTCGCTATTGATATCTTTACTTCGAAATAAATTGAGTCTAAAACAATCAATTACAATAACTTATGACTTTGATTCCCTTTTCTCCGCTACGAATAGACAAATCTAGCCTAGCGTATGGGCCCATTCGTGAGCCATCGCCATTGCTAATCGGTGTCGTTTTTGGTCCAGGTCTTTTTGGCTCTAAAACAAGAAATGAGCAATTTTGGCCAGAGAATGGGACAAGACGCTTGCCCCGTCTCCGGGAGGCTGGAGGCGGACAAAAATTGTGTTGGTCCCTTTATTGAGCTTAGGGTCCAGAGAGGCTCGATTGGTCAGGCCGTGCAAATCGTCATGAAGACCGAGAAACCTGGTAATATATTCATTCAGTTGGTTGCATAATGGTTAGAAGGATATGGTTTTTTCGAATTGAACGCAAAACGTTTTAATTTTCCAGTAAATACATTTTATCATGGAATCAAAGGTCTGAATAGTTTTGCACATTAGACATTTTGGACATTATCCACATTAGTCCCTACGAGTCAGACAAAATGCTAACGAGTCCCAGGTAAGAATGCTGACAATGGTTTCGCTATCGGCATGACCGAACTCTACTCTCGCAACCTGGAAGCATTTAGATTAAGCACGACATTGAGCGTATTATTATTGTAAATCCACCTTGCGTACGTAGTTAAGGACCTTGCGTCCCGGGTCGTAGTAGTTTTTCACTGAGGTCACCAAGGAGTCGTTTGGGAAATTGGGCCACACTTCGTAGGTCATGCTCAACTGAAGACAAATTTGAGAGGTTTCAGAATTTTGGAAAACAATTTTTGACCCCCATTTTTATGACTGGATCTGAAAACGCCATCCATTTTATACTATAGGCATCAGGCAGCCCAGCTCAATATTTCATGAATTTCAAAAACAAAATCCACCTAAGTACAGTCGCAGATCGCAGAATCCACAAACGTTTTTTGCATTGCTTTATCTCCTTGACTTGGTGAATTTTTGACGTTTCAATTTTTTTTACAATTTTTGACGATTCAGTCAAAATGAACAAAGATAGACCATCCATTTTGGATTTGTCATGAAAATTTGGTCCTAGAAATGACTTATAACCGTTTCCATGCTGCTCATTTAGGACTTTGGACAATTTCTGTAAGGAGGTCAAACCGAGTCCAATGTTATAACATTGGATGCTTCAGTTGTGATGCAATTTTTGCACAAACAACTTCCTGTTCTTCAGGAAAACTAAATTGGTTGTTTTCCATTTGTGAGAAGAAGTTCTAGCCTCTGGCATGATTGAGGATGGCGTCCAGCTCGTAATGCAGCTTCAGGTCCTCGCCCCGCCACCAGTCCTCTTCTCCAGCAGGCGCCTTCTCCATCACCTACTCACAGTGTCGGAAGAAGTCCTAGCCTCAAAAGCGAAGCCAGAGCTGGCATGATTGAGGATGGCGTCCAGTTCTAAATGGAGCTTCAGGTCTTCGCCCCGCCACCAGTCCTCTTCTCCAGCAGGCGCCTTCTCCACCACCTCCTCATAGTGTCGGAAGAAGTCCTAGCCTCAAAAGGGAAGCCAGAGCTGGCATGATTGAGGATGGCGTCCAGCTCGTAATGCAGCTTCAGGTCTTCGCCCCGCCACCAGTCCTCTTCTCCAGCAGGCGCCTTCTCCATCACCTACTCATAGTGTCGGAAGAAGTCCTAGCCTCAAAAGGGAAGCCAGAGCTGGCATGATTGAGGATGGCGTCCAGCTCGTAATGCAGCTTCAGGTCTTCGCCCCGCCACCAGTCCTCTTCTCCAGCAGGCGCCTTCTCCATCACCTACTCATAGTGTCGGAAGAAGTCCTAGCCTCAAAAGGGAAGCCAGAGCTGGCATGATTGAGGATGGCGTCCAGCTCGTAATGCAGCTTCAGGTCCTCGCCCCGCCACCAGTCCTCTTCTCCAGGCCGCGACTTTTCCACCAGCTTCTCATAGTGTCGGAAAAAGTCAGTCACGTGTCTGCAACAGAAGTCTGCTTATTGCATTGCATTTTTACTTTGTGTGTAATAAATCCCTGTCGTAGGCCAGAAGGGGTAGGACGCGAAATGAGAGGTTGCGGCGCATATCTGGAATTCTGCACATCGACTCTCGACTGTAAGATGGCCAGTGCGTATCGAATAGAAACTGAAAAGGGGACAGCTTTTGCCTGCTATGGCACACCATCTGGCGGGCCTACTTGTGCATTTATGGCCTTGAATAGGTCAGAATAGATAAGGGTAGCCAGTAGTAGAAGAAACATTTCAGTATGGTTATTCATGTCTGAAGCTTTGGATCTGGTTCTCTGGCCACCAAAGAAATCGGCGCTGCGCATTCCCACGGCGGACATCAGTTTTAGACGAGCTCAAAATACGCAAAAATTTTAAGCCTAATTCTATATTGTTCAATTTTTAGGCCAGGCTAGTACTAAAAGAACTTTTGCCCCTTTTTCTGCGATTGAAATAGGACGGTATGCTTAGACTCAAATACCCATTGCTAAAGTGGGTTAAATTATTTTTAAAAACAAAATAGTTACCTGTAAAAAAAAGAAAATTGGTTATAGTCGTGCTAAGAAAGCACATGAGCAATTACACACTTAAAGTTTTAAACACAAATTAGTAAAGAAGAAGTATTGCATGATTTTTATTTATTTTTTTAACCACTTGTCATTTCACGCATATTTCAGTGAACTGCATCTCATTTGGTTCTGAAAAGAAGCATTTTCTGAGAGCCAAAAATCATAAGGATGGTCATTCATGATTTATGATGCAAAATGTTTCTCATCCATTCTTCGCCTCTTTGAGTAGCAGTGCTCTGCGTTGTTAGCGCTATTGAGCTAAATTTTAAATCGATTCATATCAGTGATGCTCTCCAAAAACAGCAATGTTCTATCTTTAGTGAGGATATGGAAATTCTTTTCAACATAGCTGAGACACAGGTTGAAGGAATGTTTGCACCGATTCTCATTGGACATCAGACCCGACTATGAGACAGAGCTCAGGATGCGCGGTCAGCATTTGCTTGTTTAAGTCCTGCTCTGCAATTTAAACCCTTCCTTTGTTTTTTCCCAGCAATCTTTTGCAATACTCTTGCCCTTTTAAAGAAAGAAGCGCAGCCTGTCTGAGAAATGCACCTAAGATGACTAAAATTATTCCCCACTCTGACCATTTCAGGAGGGATTCCTCCCCCCCCCCTCCCGAAATTCGTTCGATGGGGGAAATGTCCATCTTCCCCCCACCTATATCCGCAACTGACGGCAACAATAGGCCACATGTCGGATTCTGCCTGGATTTGGCAATTGCAGGGCTGTCCTTCGTTTTCTAGGCTTTGGGTGGACACGGGGGCGCGCAGCAACCTAACATCCATACCCCCAGACAGCCTCCAATCACTCATCATTTGTCACAGCTACACCAGCGAGCCCGAAATCGGCGACGTCATCGCAAGCTTCCTCAAAGTTTCTACCAGCTTTTTGCCGCTGTTAGAGTGATCGTTGGACGGGCGGGGATGGGGCTCTTCAAGGCTCTTTAAGATGAAAGCCTCGGCCAGGACGCTGGAGAGGAAGCCGTCTCAATGATGCCCGGCGGCAGAGGCTGTCAATTGAGAAAGCAGCAGAATAGACCAGGGCATAGGGAAGCTGGGACTCGGCTATCCGACGAAGGTCCTGCTGGGCTACCGCAATCTTGGCCTGTAGGAGGCCTCGCTTCTTATCGGTGGCAGCAGGCTCAGCTTCTTCCAAGCAAAGGGCGGGGCGGCATCTGCATCAACGACCCCTACACCATGCTCCACCTCCTGGGCATGGAGGAGGGCAACCAGAGCATCCTCGACCACCGCCACCAACCGGCTTCTGCAAACTGGACTTCCCCCCGCCTACTCCTTCGCCGTCTTCCGTCTCTGCCGACATTGGCGCCTACCAATGCTGCCTCGCCCTATGCGCTCAAGCTCTTCCCCGTCTCCTTCCAGGTGGAGGAGGGGACGCTGGTGTCCATTCCCGAGAAGATCCTTTTCCCCGACGCCTTCCCCGGCAAGATGAGCCAACAGCGCCTCCACCTCTTCTCCACCTTCCCTCGCTACATGCTTTCCTCCGCCTTTCCATCCTCAGCCACAAACCGCGTATCTTTTTCGAGACTGGTGACATTGCCCTAATTGACTGTAACTATAATTTGACTTTCTATGCCTGGAAGATCTTCCGTTGCATTGGCTACGTCTCCTGATTCTGCCTATTTCTGTTCCGTTCCGCCCAGTCAGTTTTTTGATTTGCCAGGAAAATTGATGCTCATTGTGCTATTTTGCCGACTAGAAAGCTGGGCTATTGCTGAAGTTTTGTCAAGCAGAAGAAGCGGGAAGTTCAAAAAAGCAGCAAAATTAGCTCATAAAGCAGGAAAAATGGCAGCTCATCGAAAATGCAGGCATCGAATTAGTCCTCATCAGAGTTGGAGGTTTTCGGGACTATGGCTCGGTGGCTGAGCACTTGTCCGAGGCTGAGGCGATTCTCGACGCTCGCAGCCAGCATTCCCTTGATCAGCTCCATTTCTGCAGTTTCAGCCCATCATCACTTTCTTTTTGCGCGGCCGCAGGCCGCCTGCCGCGGAGGGCAGGGCAGTCAGAGCTCCGGAGGCCGGAGGGCATGGGTGCGGAGGCCCCGGAGCATAGCCTAGCATGCGAAGCATGCTAGGCGAAGCGTAGAGGCTGTAGCACCCATGCCCAGAGGCCGGAGGAGCTCTGGTGCCCTGCCCGAAGCGGCGGGCGGCCAAGGCCAGCTTAAGCAGTTACCCCATTTTTGCGTCCGTCTTTCCGCATATATATCCTATCCTTGTC
>JASANA010009751.1:0-58957 GCA_030248095.1 Ptycholaimellus sp. GST1_10 | reverse complement strand
TGGGTCATGGAAACGCATTTTGAGCTGAGCATTGAAAATGAAGGTTTAGGGGATAGATTTGCTGAAAATGAAAACCGTTGTGCTTTCTTTGGCCCATTATGTGTCATTATGTGCAGAGAGGTCGAAAATTATTTATTATTTATTATTTACTTGATTTATTATTTTCTAAAACATGTCCCATCAAGAGACGTAAGGTACATAACAAATTAAGTGTAACATAAATTAAATTAAGAATTCCTATTATAAATAAAATCATGCTGCCCATATTAGTTATTGATGACTGTTGCATTCGCTGGAAAAATAGTTTAAGAAGCATTGAATTATTTATTCCATAAATGTCTCAAATTTGGCAAAAGCTGTGTGAAATGGAACTGTCTTGAGCAATAGTGGCGTCTCATAGCACACTAAGGCAAATCAAATCAAGAATTTTTAATTTATAAACTCAGAAGAAAAATAATAAAAATGACATTAATTAACGAAATAAATGCTAGATAATAATAAAAATTGAATCAAAAAGAGCAAAATACCCCGTTTTTCAGACTGGGGAGGACAAGAGTCTCCCCGCTTGGTACTGAGCAGGAGTAAAACCCCTGTCAGAAAGTTGGCGGAACAAAGGAGTTCCCCTCGGACTCCGCGGTGGTTCCAAAAGCTTCCTGGACACATTCCAGCTTTGGGAGTCAACATCAGGCTCAGGATTGCTGGCCCAATGATCATCCAAGGCTTAACACAAACTGCACCGGTCACTTCTTGCGTATATAGATGCCCCAAACTGCCCAACATTATCCTCCTAAGTAGAGGGGCCCAAAACTGCGCGTTTCAAGTACCTACATTTCTAACGAGCTTCTTCTTCATCTTTGTGCGGCATTGGGATATAATAACAGGGGATGTTTAATGGGGTGGGAGGTTTAATGCACTATTCAAAAACACTAGATGCTATAGCTATCTTGGAATTCTCCTAAGCTGTCTTGCGTAGCATGCAAAGCCATGCAAAATCGCAAATAGTGTCCTACTTCATTTCCAAAACCTACCAATTCAAAACCAGCTAAATGCTCTAGTAATGTGTGAACAAACAGTATTCCGCGGTTTCTCAACGAAATTGGCTGATTTTTTGCATGAAGGTCCGTCTGGGTGGTGGTTTGCAGCGTTTTTTGGGATCGGCGCCAAAATGATTCGTTCTGGATTTATGGGCAAATAACCTCGAAAATAGAGCCCTAACATTCGAAAATATTTCGTATTCGCAGCATTTTAAAGCTCATTTTTTATTTTTAAAAATTATTAGTTAAGGTCAGAGCCCCAATTTTCTACAGTTAAAAGTGCAGCTCCCTGAGTGGATAATGAAGAGGACAGTCTCTGTAAGATTTTGTGAAATAGAAAAGCCATCTTGGTCACATTAAGCCTATCATACTTCATTACCTCTTTCCCGTCCCTAGAGTGAGGAAGAACAAACCTTCAGGCTCACTAGACGGCCGCGCACCTATTGGCGGCAGCCGATCATACCTTGTCATTCTTCGTTTCATCGTATTTGAAACTAGACACCTTTATCTAAGACAAATTTTGGCAACTTTTCAAGTCGTAGAAATCGTCATAATTAAAAAGGCAACTGAACAAACAATAGGCTTTAAACAAAACGCTCAAAACGATGTTCACAAGCGCAACAAAAGAAGAACAATTTTAATCATTTCCCAATACATGTTGAGTATTACAGAAAACCATGCGCAGCGGAAAGCTTCTATCGATTCCTGATATAACGGATAAGAAAGAGAGTTTCTTTTTTCCACTCGGTTAGGGTCGCGGGCAAATTTTATTCCAGTCTGCCTGACCATTCAATACAATGAAAGTTAATTGGATACTAAAGATGAGGAGAAAAAGGACAGGAAAGGTTCATGTTTCTTTGGTTACGATGGGATTGCGGATGAAGTGCTGGGAATGTGGCATAATGGTGCATAGTTTATTAGCGAAGGAGAGGAAGAGTTCAGCTATCGCGATTTACATGTTGGAGTGGGAGCAGTGAAAACTTGGCCTGTCTCAGCTAGAATGGGAGGCAGGGTTTAGGGGCAGGGTCAAGCTAAGAAGAGCCAGCTTTGAGAAGGAGCTGTGGTGTAGAGGTGCTACGTGGCAGCCGGAGGAGGTGGAGGCGAAGGAAGACGAAGGCCTTTGAAAGCAGGGACCAGTCCTAGGGAGTGTGTGGGCGGAAATTTCTTCATCCCGCCATTGAAGCGTTTCGGCTGTGGTGAAAGCGGGCGACGCCTAATGACCTCTCATCTAGCCTCCGTCTTTGTGCCCCAGCCCTGAGAGGCGCCCCAGCAGAGTGCCTACTCCGTCGCCTGCCCTATAAGAGAGCGCCCCAGCACTGCATCAGGTGACTACTGTCCCTGCCAGTCCAGCCACCGCCAACTATGCTCAGCCTACCAGCTCCTGCTCTCGCATACTCCTCCAATCCAGCCTTTCTTTGTACCAAACAGGCTGGCTCATTGCAGGCTGCTTTCCTGCTCCTCTGCGGTCAAACCCTCGGGGACGGTTCGATGGGAGGTGGGGAGGGAATGGGAGGAGGAGGAATGGGCGGTGGAGGGATGAGGCAGAGCAGCAGTGGAGCTGTGGGCGGGCTGGGAAGGAAGCTGGAGCAGGCCGGCCAGCGTCTGGTGGAGGATGTGGAGAGGCGCGCCGGCGAACTGCTGGGCAGCACCCGCGGCTCCGACGCCTACCTCACCATGGGCCAACCCCCCTACCCCCAGCAGGGCGGACAAGCTCCCACAGCCCAAAGGCTCTCACGGATCCAGCAGCGGACAAGCTCAGCCCTCGTCCTACTCCCAGTCATCCCAGGCACAAGGCCGGTCGACAGAGCCAGGGCACCCTTCGGAAGCCAAACCTATCTTCAGGCCTCTTCCGGCAGCAATCGTGGCAGCGTTCCGCCTGGGAGCCCTCTACGTCAAGATTCGCAGCAGTCAAAGCGGTCAGAGTCAGAGCGGTCGCAGTCAAGGGTCAGAGTCAGGACGGTCAGGGCATGGCGAAGGGCAGCACCCGCGACTCGGACGCACCACCGAGCATGGGCAGAGAGGGCGGCCAGAGAATGCTGGGCTCCATCGCGGGGCCAGGTGCAGGAGGCTGGGGGGCGTCTAGGAAGGAGCAGCTTCGAAGCCGGGCCTCCCAGCTCCTGGGCAGGAGCAGCGGCCAGAACTATGCCAGGCCAACGCCCCGCCCCTCAGTCTGCCTACAATCCGCAGCAGGCTTCTTCCATGGGCGGCTCGAGTTGGGCAGGCTGGTCGAGGAGGCTACCCGGAGGCCGGCGGACGAGGCTTCCCCGAGCAGGGCTCTGCAGCAGAACGGCAGCAGATGGGTCGCAGAGATCAGCTCAGCTCGGCCGGCTATCCTGAGCAGGCTGGACAAGGCTACCCCGAGGCCAGGGGCGCTACCCGCAGGACAGCCGCTCCTCGCCCTGGACAGTGCTCGTGGCTTCCAGAGCAGTTCCTCCGCGTCAGCCTCCGCCGCCCGACGCAATCCCGCCTCCAGCCAGGGCAGCGGCGGCGCGGGCCAGCAACAGCAGCGCGGACAGGACAGGGCCTTGGCTGGGAGCAGATCTGGAGCTGGACAGCAGCGGTTCGGGGCCTCTTCGGGGCCGTCACAGATGAGCCGCAGAGATCCGCTCAGCTCTGGCGCCAGTCAATCCGGTCGCTTCGTCAGTGGGCCCGTTGCGGCTGAGCGCTGGCAGAGCGAATCCATGGATGGACAACGCTCCATGGGAGGAGGCCAGCATTCCATAGGAGGGGGCCAGCATTCCATGGATGGCCAGCACTCCATGGACCGTGAGCAGGCTAGGATGGGGGGGATCTCAAGAAGCTCCATGAGGATGTCTGGAAGTGGGGGAGGGCGATTGGGTCGCCGTGGGGGGGGGGTGGGAATGGGTCCGGGGGCGACGAAGAAGATGGAAGCGGCGCTGAAGTTCGCGGAGGAGCTGGGCGGTGCCCTGGACCAGGACCGGGACGGCCTCCCCGACGATGCACTCATGGAAGAGCTCGCCTCTCGCATCGTTCCCCTTCCACCACTCCTCTCTAACTCCCTCACGGCAGAGAGCTTTCAGCCGGAGCAGCTGCAGCAGCTGATGGCTGAGGAGCCGAGCGTCAGCGACCCTGCCCAGCAACTCCTGGAGCAGCTGGGCATCAGAGTGCCCTCCATGGTTGCTGAAATGCTTCTTGCTCTTGGACGGGAAGAGAGATGCGGAATGCTAGGAGGGGATGGGTGCGGATGATAGGAGCGGCCTGAGCCAGTGCATCTCCGGCTACAAGGAGGCGATGAAGGAGGTGGTGGCCTGGAAGTTCGCCAGCAAGTCCGCCATGCTCCAGTGCAAGATGCAGTGTCGCGATCGCTTCCTGCCCCAGGAGGCTATGCGAGATCCTCAGGTCCCTTTCCTACCCCCCATCCCCTTTCCTGCTGCCCAAGCCTTGTGCTCCTGCAGATCCGTCAGTGCATGGGTGAGATGGAGAGCCAGGGTATGGGGATGCTGCTGAAGGGCATGCGCAGCATTCGTCCCAGCCAGGAGCGATGGGCTCGAGCCGAGGGCATCCTCAAACAGTTCCGCCTCCCACCTTCAATCCCCCCATCTCCCTTCCTCATGAAAAGGAGCCTCAAGGTCCTGTTCCCCGACTGAGCGGCGGGAGTCCATGGGGCGCAGCGACCAGGACCTGCTCAGTGCCGTCTTCCCCGACGGCCGCATCCCTAAACACCACATCGTCACCGTACCCTCCACCCTTCTCCCCAAGGGGAAGTGGGGGAAGGGACAGCGCTGCTGCAGGGTCCCATGTGCATGATGGCAACCATGTGGGACATGGTCAGCAGGGACATGGGAGACTGCGTGAGCCAGTGCATGGTGGAGCGGATGGAGGAGTACGGGATGGCCATGGAACCCGAGAAGCTGGCCATGAAGCTGGACTTCTTCCGCGTCCCTTTCACAGCCTCAATCTCGCTCCGAAGAGGCTCTTCAGGAAGAGGCGGCATTGAAGGAGGTGGTGAACGCGGTGCAGCGCGGCGGGGATCTGCCGCCGCTACTGCCGAAACTGGCGCGCCACGACAAGCTCCACGGGGCCGCCTGTGCCCTGCGATTGTGGCCCCCCCCCTCATATTCTCTGAGGAGGGGCTGAATGGTGGATTGCAGCTGTGATGCTGAGCAGCTGCTGGGGGCGCTGGCGGAGTCGGGGCTGAAGGAGCAGATGCAGGAGGAGGCGGGGATGCAGAAGATGATGGCCTCCATGTGCCAGCAGCACTGCCAGTGCCTGCAGCAGATCTTCCCCGACGCTCCGTTGCCCTCCTCCCTTTTGCCCTCCTCACCAGAGTGAGAGGACAGAGGCTGGCTGCAGCTACTTTGCGGACGGCTCCTCGTGCAGCGATCTGAGTGCAGACCTGGAGGATGAGGAGCTGTGCGCCCAGCGAATCCTGGACCACCTCCAGCTCTTCCAGCGCCACATGAGCCCTCCCAGCCGCTCACGCCCTTCCTTCCCCTCGCCTTCCTCCTTCTCTTCCTCTTCCTCGTCTTCCTCCTCCTCTTCTTCCTCCTTCTTCGCCGGCTCCCAGCGTGGCGGTCAAGAAAGCGGGCGACAGGCTATGGGCGAGGTGAGCAAATGCTGGATTGGAAGAGAAAAGCGGAGGAAACTGTTTCCAGAGCTCCATGGGCGGACACGGAGGAAATTTCCTCAGCGAAACTCGCGAATCCTTTCCTCGCACCATGATGCAGGGAGCTGGTGGAGCTTGATCCCTGCCCATTATATTCTGCCCCATTTTCGTCGCAAATAAGAACTCAGCGGCAGGCGCCAAAGTTTATGAACGCTAATGGCCCTGATAATGTACAAATGAGGCAAAAAGCATAGATGCAAGTAAGGAGGTGTATGGATTAAGCAGCAACGTTTGAAGCTGTCGCAAACAGTCATCACGGATTTCTTTTGTTTTTTTCATGTAAAAGCTCTTTATGGGCAGTGAAAATTAAGCTAATTTTTTGTGATTCTTTTTGTCCTGCAATCATTGAAGCAAATAATCAGGAAAGGTGGAACAATTCGTATCATTCTATGACTGGGCAAATTACACGGCCAAAAATCCTCGTCTCCTTTGCCGTAGTTTAATCAAAGAAAAATGAGATAGCTCATTTAAATCTTCTCCTCCGGTGGATAATAATTTAGAAAAACTGCGTCAGAGGATAGACTTTGAAAACCCGGGAGTAATAGAAACCGGCAAGGAGACAGTCTAACGAAGTATGGACAAAAGCAGAGACTAGAGAAATATCCCGCTCCAATGAATCACATTTATTAATTTTCACAGGTATGGTGCTGACACTGGGATCACAGTTAATTGGGCCGACTACATCCCTAGACACATGTGCTCACTTATGCAGTCCGAGTAAAAAGGCAGTTAAACTGAAAATGTACACCTTCATGGCTCTAAACGAGCATAAAGCCAAATGAAACACGCGGCTGTTCTAGCCAACCGGGATGGGGCTTGTGATTGAGTGCAGCTGAGAAAACATGTGAATCGAAAAAGCTGTAAGGGTGGTGCGCGGGGAGAAAAGGAAGAGACAGAGACAGAGAGGTGAAGGGGTGGGGTGTGAGATGGAGAGGGGAAGGGGTGAGGAGCCTAGCGAAGGTATGACCAGTGGGACTCCCAGGAGGAGGAGTGGGATAGGTCTGGGTGGTCGTCGCTGGGAGCCTCGGAGGCGGCGTCATCGGAGCCGGTGGCCTCCTGCCCCTCCTCGCTCTTGCCGGCCAAGGGGCTGATGGCCAAGGCCTGGCCGGGGACGAGGCTCAGAGCTCGCGGCTTGGCCCCGCGCCTTGGAGGCTTCATACGCAGCAGACGTAGAGTGGAGGCCAGCAGAGCCCTGCAATAGAGCATGCAGTCCAGCCTTTTCTTTCCTAAAGGCCTTAGGCTGTAGAGAAGGAGGAAGTAAGGGATAGAACCAACCTCCAAGTGATGAACTCGATGCGACTGGGGAACTGGAGCCAGAGAAGACTCGGCTGTTTTCCCTCCCCCATGCTGGGTAGCCAGAAGGCGATGATGGATGCCGCATCCTCTGTCCCTTCAATACCCACCCGTATTTCGCACTCTTCTACAAACCCAGTCCATACACTCATATAGTGGTCATCGCCAGTGATGGCGCAGCCCAGAATGTCTTATATTTTACAATTTCGAATCTCTATTTATTACTCAAGTTTTATAATTTTGTAGTCATGAAAATTTGAACCAAAATTTGAAATTGCAAATCTATAACTACGGCCTTTAGAGCTCTGACTGATTTAGCTTACGTAAGAACTCACTTGGTTTCGGAAATAAAGGAGAACCGAAAAGAGATCCGCTGGAGGAGTTGGAAGAAGACGAGGAAGCGGATGATGCTGTCTCCATCTGAAATTACTTTCATCATCTTCCCAAATACTTATTTCAATATCAACTAAAACTTAATAGTTGACATTTACTGCCAACTAATGAGGCAAGTGAATCTACTGCGTAATTATTTTGATTATTTCTTCTAGAACTGATAATTTCTGCAAAACATCGTTGTCTATGCTTGTTAACATTTGTTCGTTTCAAAACATCTTGTTAACATTTATTATGCTCTGAAATCTGTTTTTATTGTGTTTCAGCTAGTTATCTGTCGAACATAAAGTAAGGGTGAGAAATAATGAAGACTCAGAATCCCTATCATGGCTTGCCCTTATGCGAAAGCGAGACATTCCGGAGAAGCCCCCAGGGAGTGCGTGGGAGGGAAAAGTAGGAAGAAAGAGGTGGAGTAGGGCGAAGGCTAATGAAAGGGAGCCCGTTCCAATTAGAGGTGGGGAGTGAGCTTGAGGCTGGTCTCTGCTGGCACGGCAGGAGACCTCTGGGGCCTCAGCTAATTCCCCTGCGCCCCGGGCAGGCAGGCTGGCTGGTGTTGGGTGCAAGTGGCTAAGCTAGACGCTTACCGAGAACAGCCGATGACGAAGGTTCTGAAGCGTAGAGGGGCAAAGGGAATGGGAGGAGCAGGGGTGGGCGTGAGAGGAGCATGGAGTGAGGGGCGTGAAGGGAAAGAGACCTCAACAGAGCTGCTGGACTTTCGGTTGAAGCGGAAGGGGCGGGAGCGGACGGAGGCGCGGAGGCCGGAGAGTCCGTTCATGCACGGCGGCTGCCCGAACGCCAGACAGGCCAGCCCGAAGCGCATGGACTCTGCCACCTCCAAACATCCCCCCTCCCTTCCACTAGACTGGAGTGGGTGGACTGTCCGGCAAAGGAAGCAGAGAGGGGAGGGCATACGTGGACTAGCGGGATTCGGTACTTGGGGGCGGCCAGGAGGTCGCAAGTATGGATGTTGAGGAGGTATGAGAGCGCTGGCTCCTCCGCCTTGAGGTCGTGCACCAGACTCAGGTGACCCTCCGCCCACCGCTCCGTGCCCCACAGCGACTTACGCCGCAGCCGTCGAACACTCCCCACCTTCAAACCCTATTCATTCTTCCTTTTCACTAACAAGCGGCACACGACCTTTATCACTTCCATGGCAGCAGGACTGCTCCTCCCTCTTGTCCTCAGTTGTCTTTCACGCTTTCTGTATAGCTGCAAAAAAGATGGGAAGTGAGAGAAAGCCGGGAAACTGTGAGAGCCCAGCAGGGCTGCAGGTGGTCTGGGGCTGAGTCCAGGAAGGAGGCTATGCTGAACTTGGAGAGCGGCCTAATCAAATCGGCGGCCAAGGGTGGGAGTTGCGGGGGCGGGTGTGGGAGGGTGAGGGGGAGTATGGAGAAAAGGAGGGCGGGGATTGGAGTGTGGGAAGTGAAGTCGGAAAGGGCGGGAAAGGCTGGCGGGGTGGCAAAATGAGATGGACGTGTGCGCGGAAAATGGATATCGAAGAAGCGGGAGGGCCGGCGGCGGCGCAGAGCGGAAGAGAGCCTGGCTCCGCTCACCACTCGCACTGATAACACTTCTCCTCTCCTACCCACCTCCCTCCTACCCCCCTCCCCCCACCCCAGTCCAGCCAAGCCCTACAAACCAGCCTTTGCCCAGGCAAGCAGTAGGCGGGGCACACAGGAAGGGCGCCAGAAGAAAGGCGTGGAAAGAGCGGACGCCCAGCCTGGCAATTAGTCCCGCCTCCCTCCCCCAACCCCCCTATCTATCCCCTGCCACTCCCCCATTCCCCCTGCCCCTTGAACCCATGAACCCCTGCCCCTTCTCAGAACCACGTCGCTGCAACAAGTGCGCTCAGGGACCTCAGACATTGTTTGTCTGACGCATATGGATGAGTGCGAATTGCACACCGCATGCGTGATCAGCACGAGGGGAGACAAGAAAGCGCATGGATTGGCAAAGGGCTCAAATGTTCCCCTTCTTGGCGCAAAGACTAGCATGGGTGACAGCAAGACGGCTTAGGGAGGGCGGGTGTGGGAGGGGCGGGGGTGGGAGGGCTTGTGGGAGGAGGGGAGGGCTTGTGGGAGGCGTTAGCTGGTTAGGAGGGGGTGGGGGCAGCGGCAGGGCGGAGCCTATCCATCAAAGCCCCATGCGGACAGAGGTGATGTGGCGGAACATTATGCCTTTTCAAAGCTGTCTTTTTCACCTTCCTGTATTTGTCAGATGAGAAGCTTCATATGCTCAGATTTCCCCACAAGAAGCTTCCAGCATCTAAGCCCTATGTCATTTATTTCGGTTGCTCAGAGACTTCTATTCACGTGTAACGCACCAAGAAGCTTGAAGCTCTTACATTTCGCCATGTCATCTTATTTCACACGGGAAAGCGAAAGCTTTGATATCTTTTAGCTTTCAAGCAACCTTATTTATGCCTGTAACCTTGCATAAACGAGGACTAAGGTGAAGGCCATGATAAATGCCTTTGACAAACGAGCGTTTCTATGAAACCAATGACTATCGACACAACTCAAGCAATAAACGGGCATGACTTATATTCGCTCACCTCCCTCGCTAGAGCTTCGAGCAATTTTAAACTGGCCTTTTTTGAAAGTGTCTCGATGGTAACTTCCTGGCACGAACATCCGTAAACAAAATTATCCCTTATTTTCTTCGGAACAATGACTAGCAGCCTAGGAAAGGGCAATCATAAACTTTACCTATGCAAATTAATGTTGCATCCGAATCCTTGGTGGAGCTCAATGCCGATGCTGGCAGCAAAAACAAGACTCTAATCAGATAAAAAATAGTCATTCGTTAGCTAACTAATTCATTGTGTGTGAAATTGCTCCCAAGAATTGAAATTTTATTATTGGCTAAAAATACTTCACATTGCATATCTCGAAATTTAAACAAAGATATTTTATATAAACAAGACTATGCCTACTTTTAGTCGAGTTAGTCTGAGCTTCTCTAAGCCCAGGAGTAGTGGCCTGTCCCCTTCCAGGAGTAGAAAGTAGGCGCAAGTTTTAAGAGGCGTTTTTTGAGAGGTTCAAAAGTTGGTTGACGAAAAATGTTGACCCCACTTTTTATATTTTTCAAAACTAGACATAATTTTAAGACTTTTGTTGTCCTGTGAGCAGTCAAAACACAAAATTCAATTTTTGGCAAATATTCAGTTCAAAAATGGCTAATTTTTCCATCACTCATAGCTCCCATATTTCTCAATGGGTTTTAAGAGGCCTTTTATGTAATTTGTCAAATACAGCTGGAAAAGTCGATTTTCCAAGTTTCCAAGATTATAACCCAGGATGATAGAGGGTTAATTTGCGATCACCCTCCCGTTGAAATTTTTGAAAAAGACCTTTTCTAGCCGGATTTATGGCTAAAAATGTAAACTGAGTCATAAAATTTGGTCCATTTTGGCGAATTCTGAGTTTCCAGCAAATTTTGCTTCAAAGCACAGCTAAAATTCATTCAATACCCAACTTCTGCATACCATTGTGAACCTAAGAACCTAAAAAGTAAGTTTCTGTCAAAATCACAGCCGTTTTTAGGTAATTTTCGTAAAATATCATTCAAGAAAAGTTAAATTCACAGATTTCGCATTTTCAAAAAAAGTGATATTTTTCCAATTTTCACAAAATTTTTGGTTAAATGCCCCCCAATGCACATCATTTTCAAATTGTTCACATTATTTGAAACATTTTGATACCCATTTTGTATGGAACAATGGAAGCAGATGGGAGCTACAGCCTTTAAAACTCAGTCACCTCCAAAAATGCCTTATGTTAAAACATAGGACGCTTCAGCTGTGGTAAAATTTTTGCACTAAAAAACCTCCTGCTCATCCAAAAAGCAATATATATCCAAATCCTTCTCAGGCTTGCTCAATCTAATCCTTAGACATGTTTTGATGCCAAAACATCACTGGTTGTGTCTCAATTTTTCCTCAAATGGACCCCCTTTGACAGCAAGTCCGAGTTTAGCCCTATAATATAACATAGGCAAAAAATGAACAAAATTTTTTTGTCTTGAAAATCAAATGCAATGTCTATAACTCAAACAACTATCTCAGTTACACCTAAAAATACTAATTTTACCATATATTTTATTATTCAATTCAACATAATATGATGCTGAAATTGGCCAATTTTCAGCTTAAAATGAGCATAAATGGAGTGATTCCTGAAATGGAGTGATTTTACAATTTTGACTGCCACAGAGTCAATAATTATTTTAATTAGTCGCCGTTTTAGGACATCATAGAGGATATCTGGGGTTAATTTGTGGCCAAGTTTCGTCAAAATATATGCATCCATTCTTGAGTAGAATATGAAAAAGTTTTCGCGAAGACTTCGTTACCCCTCCGGTATAACACAGGCAGTGTTGTAGCATACGAGAATGGTATGTCAAATTTTATGGATTTACCAAAAAAAAATTTCAAAATTTTAAAACACAGAAAATTAGTTTTTTAGGAATTTCGCAGCTGCGCTTGATCCTAGAGCGTTGATCAAAAAAGCGAAATGTTCTACTCGTCAAGACGGTTCGAAGAAACTATCATTTTGGGCTGGCTCCTAGAACCCCCCCCCCAAGATATACACCCCCACAAGATATACACCCCCCCCCCCCAAAGAATTACACCCCCCCAAGGCATATATATTGAAACTTTTTTTATTGCCTTAACATACTTCTCTTTACATATCTCGAAATTTAAACTCAAGGAATTTTTATATAAACAACTATATACCTACTTTTTACTTTATTCGATACCGAGTTAGTCGGGTGCATGCCTACAAGAAGTAGGGGGCTTGTCTCCTACCAGGAGTACCTTTCAAGATCCCAAACTGAATGAGGTCATAACTGTGGCAGTACCTATTATTTGAGGACAAGCATGCCAAGGGTACTGCCACAGTCATGACCTCGTTGAGGACGAGCATGCGTCTAAGCCCTTCAGTTGGAATCTTGAAATGTACTCCTGGTAGGGGACAAGCCCCTACTCCTGATAGGCATGCGCCTGCCATCCGGTATAGACTAACTAAAAAAGTAGGTATATAGATGTCTATATCAAAAATCCTTGAGTTTAAATTTAGAGATGTGTATTTTAAGCTAACATAAAAAGTCACTTCTTGAGGAGGGGGGTGTATCTCTTGGGGGGTGGGTGTATCTCTTGAGGGGAGGTGTATCTCATGAGGGGGGGGGGGGGGGGTGGGTGTAACCCCTTGAGGGGGGGTGTAACCTTTGAGGGGGGTTCGTTACATCAGCCAATTTTTCAAAAATTTTCGGACAAATTTTTGTTGGAATGGCTTTTGGGATATGGCTTGAGCTGGCCCATGATCCCACATCCCACTAGTTTTAAGCTAACATAAAAAGTCACTTCTTGAGGAGAGGGGTGTATCTCTTGGGCTGATGGGTAGAACTTACACCCCATGAATATTGCCCCCCCCCATAATATTGCCCCCCCATGAATATTGCCCCCCCCATGAATATACCCACCCCCCATGAGTTTTGAAAGGAATTTTCGCTCTCATGTTGCTCAGCAAATATTGCCCCCCCCCATGATTTTTGTTGCCTGTTGTGCAGTACCTACTAGTTAGTCTATACCGTGTTTGTCATGCTACTAGTTAGTCTGCCTACTACCAGGAGTAGTACTAGGATACTGTTTACGGCATCCCCTTAGGCTTAGTCAAAATGCGCGTATACTGTGGCAGTACCACCCATAGTTGCTTAGGAGCCATGGTCCATACTGTGGCAGTACCTACTAGTTGCTTAGGACCCATGGTCCATACTGTGGCAGTACCTACTAGTTGCTTAGGAGCCATGGTCCATACTGTGGCAGTACCTACCTACTAGTAACTACAGTAAAAAGTAGGTATTTAATCATCTAAATGAAAATTGCGTGAGTTTAAATTTCGAGATATGTAAAGAGAAGTATGTTAAGGCAATAAAAAAATTTTCAATATATATGCCTTGGGGGGGTGTAATTCTTGGGGGGGTGTATATCTTGGGGGGGTGTATATCTTGGGGGGGGTTCTAGGAGTCAGCCTCATTTTGTACACCGAGGAGTAGATTTTTGCGCGGCCGAAGGCCGCCTGCCGCGGAGGGCAGGGCAGTCAGAGCTCCGGAGGCCGGAGGGCATGGGTGCGGAGGCCCCGGAGCGTAGCCTAGCATGCGAAGCATGCTAGGCGAAGCGTAGGGGCCGTAGCACCCGTGCCCGGAGGCCGGAGGAGCTCTGGCGCCCTGCCCGAAGCGGCGGGCGGCCAAGGCCAGCTTAAGCAGTTACCCCATTTTTGCGTCCGTCTGTCCGCATATATATATATATATATATGTGTCTTTCCGGGGCCGGGCCTCCGCGGTTTTTCAACGAAATTGGCTAATTTTTTGCATGAAGGTCCTTCTGGGTGGTATCTCCAGGCCATTTTTTGGGATGGGCGTAATTTTTCGATTTTCGCCCAAAACTCAATTTTTTGATGTTTCAAAATACGAAAATTCATAAATCACTTGTTTTTCAATGAAATTGGCTGAATTTTGGCAGGTACGTCCATCAAGGTGATATCTTGAAGCTGGCAAATGGAATCTCCGAAATATTAATTATTTCCCGATTTATGGCGAAAAACCTAAAATCTTGATGTTTCAAAAATTCGAACATCCATAAATCGATGGTTTTTCAATGAAATTGGCTGAATTTTGGCAGGTACGTCCATTAAGGTGATATCTTGAAGCTGGCAAAAGGAATTTCCGAAATATTAATTATTTCCTGATTTATGGCGAAAAACCTAAAATCTTGATGTTTCAAAAATTTGAACATCGATAAATCGATGGTTTTTCTATGAAATCAGTTGAATTTTGGCATGAACGTCTATCAAGGTGGTAAATTGAAGTTCAGAAAAGGACTTTTTAAAATGTTTATTATCTCTTCATATTTAGTCAAAAACCTAAAATATTGATGTTTCAAAAATCCGAACATCCATAAATCCCTGAGTTTTTAATAAAATCAGCTCACTTTTGGCAGTGATTCATATGGGTGGTATAGTAATGTTATTTGAGGTTTTTATTTGGACCAAAGGCCGCGCATCTTGGCGATAGCCGAGTATACCTTGTTTAAAAACTCCACGGCATAAGAAATGCAAGTTTATCTACGTGTCGTAATTCTACAACGTAAGAAATATACTCGCAAAAAATGCAGAAATGGGCTCGCTACAGCTCAAAACGTATAGGGGGGGGGGGCAGTGGCGGATATAGGGGGGGAAAAGGGGGACGTTTCCCCCCCCGAAATTTTCAGGAAGGGGGAAAATTTCACCCTTTTAGATGCATCATGTCAAAAAATTTTCGCGCGCTTCACGCGCAAAGACTAGTTTAGTAGAATTAACCAAATTTACTTGTCCATTTTTGTGTTTTAAGAGCCTCATTTCAAAAAATTTTTCCGCGACGCGGAAAATTTGCAAATTTAATACCATTTTTGTGATTTTTTAAAGTTATTTGGCGCTTATTTTTGCAATCTAGATTAAAAATTTTTGCGCGCTTCGCGCGCATATAGGACCATTGAAAAAATTTTGACCCAAATTTTTCCCCCCCGAACCAAAATCCTATATCTGCCACTGGGGGGGGGGGTCAAAAATATACCAAAGTTCGAGTTTCAGCATGTTTAGATTTCAAAATTGAAGAAGATATACATAAAAAAAGTATATTTAGAATCTGCAATAATAATGGGTGGTAACAAAAATATGCCAGCACGATTCTTGCCGCTCTTAAACGACGCCTCTTAAACTAAAGCAAGAGGCCTTCTCTTAACATGCCGAATATTCGCCAAAATAAGTGAAAAGTAGAAAAGTCCTTCTTTTTAGTGGGAAACACTTAGGCGTAATGAGTCTTCTGCCGCGCTCTTCTCATGCCCACTCCACACCTTCGCTTTACCGCATTACGCCTCACTTATGTGCAGTTTTTGGGCTAGGTTTTCGATGACACTGGAATGCTGCGCAAAGAAACATTTTAACTATGCTGATTTAGTATTTCGCAGCATTTACATTTTCCCTTCAAATCTGAACGGCAATTGTTTTCTAGCTTAGCTCGAAGGCTTGCCATCGGCCAAACTTAACTTTTATAAAGAAAGTTCCTTGCACAAAATTTTACCAATTTGGTCTGGAAACACACATGCTGCTCAAAGAACAAACAAGAAGAACCCTCGCCTTCTATCGATGAATAAAAGTAGACTTTACACAACCTAACAACTTAGAAGTGAAAACAATTCTGGCAATCAAGCAGTGCCAATATCCTGGAGGAATTTGTCCTGAAGGAAAGTGAGACGGGAGCGCTTGACGCAATCGACGATGCCGTCCACCTAAACACCTCTCAACTTCCATGGCAGTCGGCAAAGCCTAGCTGAAAGGGAGACCTGAATTTCGGAGCAGTTGGGTCGCAGACTCAAGCGGACGAAATACTCCCCGGTAACAAGGATGCTGGACCGAAAATACGCAGCGCAATTGTCCCAACAGTCCTCACTCTCCGTCTCCTTGCAATTTGTGTGAGTTGTGGAAGATGAGTTAGTTGGTAGGGGTAGTTTGATTGGAACCACTTCGTCGCAGCATTCATTCCTGTCGTCCAGATTCGACAGACGCCCAATATGACCGAGATATCGGCGAACGTAGTTCCGGAACTCTGGCAAATATTCACTTATTTTATTCGCTTCATAGTGAAATTCCTTCTCTGCATGTATTTTCATTCCTTATAAGCAATTTGAACGAAGTGTAGCTGATTGCTTTCTTAGAATAGTTGCTTGCAAAGGGCAGAGATGAGTTCTACCATCACGCTGGTGGCCAAAATGCTTGTTGAAATGTAGCGTAGAGTTGAAGTTGTCCTGAACGCATAGACTCAGATCTGATTTCAGTTTTCTACCTGTATGTATGAATTTAAGAAATTTTATTTATTTTTAATAAAAAGGAAGTGAAAAGGAAGAACCGCAGTCTGGCAGGTTGAGAAGGGTGTGGAACTGGCTGCGACTGTGTGGAGCTTGGTCGAGGCGCTGGTTGATGTCCAGGAGACAGTCTCGCTCCGCTCGGCATTGCAGATTGCACTCCTCCTCCCTGCTCCCACCCAAGCACTTCTCCACCGCTGCAATCTTCACACTCTCTTATCCTGCTTCCTACAGTTTTATCCTGCTTCCTAAAGATCGCAATAGCTTGCCAGATAATGTCCCCTGTCTCATTCCCAGTCCCTCAGTTCCCGCCTTTACATAGTGCTGGAGTGTTGCTGTGATAGTAGCAGGCTAGCCGTTGCGGGCAGCGCTGATGAGGTCGTCCTGGAAAGCGAGCAGAGCCAGACGTTCCTGCTGCGTTTGTGCGGCGGGGTTTCGATGGAAGATGCCGTAGAGGCGGTAGTCCAGTGTGACGCGCCCCGACTGCACCGGCACCGCGGACCCCCGCCGACGCGGACTCATCCCCAGCACAACCCAGGCCAAGCTCACCCTGCTCACCAGCTTCTCTTTCCTTCTAATCTTTCAAAGCTAAGTGCTGGGCACAGGAGCAGCAGGAGAGCAGGAAGAGAGGCCATGGCCTTCAGCTTCTGATTACTCCCAGAGTCTTTTGAGTGCCGCTGAGGGTGGAGGCTGTGGTCTGTGGGTCAGGAGAGTGGAGTGCTGCAGTTTTTGCCAGCATGGGTGTGGCCTGCCTATTGAGGGCTGGGCCTTGCTCGGAATTCAGTCGGCCAACTTTGCCTCCTGTGCGCGGGCATAACTGGCCAAGGTCAAAACCTTGGCCTTCTTGCCCTTTTTTCCACCCATTGTACCCCACGGCTGGCTTTCTGTGCCATGGGAACGTCCCCATTTAGTCTGCCCATGACTCCGCTCCCACTACCATGCTTCCAGCATTGCAATACAATGCGCATGACATTCCATCCAAAAAATAGTAACCTCTAAAGGCAAAATTATTCAAAAGGCGCTTTTATGACTTTGACTGGTTACTTTGCTTGGTTTGGCCTGACCCAATTGACTTGGCTGGCTCTTCGAATCAACTCTGGGTATTATGAAACACAGCATGTGCAGCAGCGGACACTAAAAGAGCAGTGAATAGTTTTGCGGGAGCTAGATTGACTGGAAGGAAACGGGTAGAAATAGGCAGGGCAGAAAGTGAATCATGGCTTGGGCGAGGTGGGGGGCGGCTGGTGGTGGGAGGGCGGGGCGGTGGCGGGTAGGATGAGGATCTCGGAGGCGTGGAGGACGTGCTTGTGGCGAACGAGACGGAGGGTGAGTTCGTAGCGCAGACTGATCGGCCGCGGCAAGGACGGCGCCGTCGTCAGCGCCAGCTCCGCCGGCAAAGTCAGCGTCCGGCGGAAGTCCCGCGTCTCATCTGTCCAAGGGCTGATGGAGGGAGGAAAGAGAATGGGGGGGGGAGTGTTGAGACCGGGGCGAATCTTGCCCTTGAGGGCGGCGGCGAGGACGAGGCTGCCGGCGGAGTTGGGCCAGGAGAGCTCGTCCCGGGGGTCCGCACCCACGCGCACCAGCTCCTCGTGCCGCCGCAGCTCCAGCTCCACGCCCCTCCAGTCCAAGGGGGGTAGAAAGGAAGAGGAGAGGAAGAGGAGAAGGGGACTTGATGACGGCCTTGGACAGGTTCCTGACCTCCACATGGAAGTGCATCTCCTCGCCGGGGCTGTAGTGGTGCTTGGCAAAGTCCAGCATCACTTTTACGCTCCCACTGCAATCGGGGTAGAGAGGGGATGCGGGAGGGAGAAGAAAGGAGGGCACCTTCGTCTTCTGAGGAAGCCGGAGTGAACAAGCTGCTCTGCCTCTTTGGTATAAGGCTGAGCGAAGAAGGCGGGAAAGAGGCTGGAAGGAGTGGTTAAGAGGATGAAGGATGGATGATGGGTGAGGGGTGAACGATAGGGTGGAGGGTTCCAGAACGCGGAGAGGAAGGCGCTCGCTGAGTTTCCTTAGCCCCGACTCCAGCTCCAGCTCCGCCTTCAGCCAGTAGGAGATCTGGTACCTCAGCCGCAGCTTCCCATTCCTGCTCTTCTCCTGTCACCCATTTCTTCCCTCCTTCTTCTCCCCCAGTCCTTCCTTCCCTCCAACCTGGCTGAGGAGAGAGCCGGGGGCGTTGGATGGGAGAGGGATGGTGAAGGGGAGACGGCACTCCCCAGCTGGCAGGCTGAGTGGAGCACTGCTGAGGCAGTGGGCAGAGGAGGAGGGCGGAGCTTCGGGGGAGGAGCTGGAATGGCGCCTTCGCACCAGCTCCTCCTGGCCCAGGAAGGCCGTGTGTCGCCCGGCCGTGCCCAGCAGGTCCCCGTCCTCCGCGAAGGAGAGCCGACTGGGGCGTCGGATGTACGTCTCGCACTCCAGCACGACCAGGACGGAGCTGAGGACGGCGCTCTCCGCCAACTCCAGCACCACCGCGCCCTCCACACTCTTCCCCGGCCACCAGGCCTCCTGGCAGACACTCACGGACACCTGCGTCTATCTCTGCTTCCTCCATCTACCCCCTCCACCTCCTAAGGCCAACCTCGGGCATGGCGCTGAGCTACTGGCTGCTGGCTGGCCTCTGCATGGCAGGCAAGCGCAGAGGGGGGCGTGGAAAGGATGAGAGGGCGTGGTGTAGGGGAGGATTAGGTGGTGGTGGAGGTAATTGGGAAGGTGGGCCGGTGGAAGGGCGAGGCTTGGCAGGCCTTGGCGGTGAAGGCGGGGTGAAGGGGGCGTCTAATGCCCCAGCGGCCAGCCAGGCCCCAGCAATACCTACGGCGCCGCCCAGCAGCTTAGGCAGAAGCCTGATCGATAACATCCATCCCCCTCCTTCTACTCCCCTTCCTGCCCACCCCTCCCCCCTCTCTGCTAGGCCAAGCCTAGTCCCAGTCTCTCTCAATCCCGGGCACCTCTCGGCTTTTCGCTGCGCATTTCCCGCCCGCTCTCTTCTTCTACACCCCTTCTGCCTCCCTTCCGCCACTAACTTACCCCCAGCTTCACCTACTCTGCTTTCTGCTAGAAACACAACTACTTTCTGTAGCGGCAATAAAGACGCGGCATTGGTTGGGGGAGGGAGGAGGGCAAATCAAGAAGAGCGTGTTGCAGTCATACTCCGAAATGTCGTCTTTCTTATTGTTTGTCTTGGTGAGTTCTGGAAGGCTTACTAACTCGGGACTTGAGATTTTTACCGCTACAACCGCTTACAACCGCTGAAAGCATCCTTTGAATCAATGCACGCATTGCACCAGAGCAGAGCAGCTGGAAGCGAGATGGCCATGAAAAGGGGCAAAGAGAGAGAGAGTGAGAAAGCAAGTTCAAAGACTGTCGTTGATGGGGAGCGCTGAGCCGGGAGCTTCCATGGTGCTGTACTTGGGCGAGGCCAGCCCGCCGGCCCCCCTCCCGCACCACCGCTGCAGACCCCGCACGCATACTCCCAGCTGAAAGCACCACCAAGCCTCTCTCACCCGCCGCCCCCTACCCTCCAGCAGAAGAGTACCAGGAGGAGGAGGAAGAGGGCGTAGCTGAGGCTCAGCCACTCTGCTGCCAGGCCGTGCACATTGCAGCCCTCAGCCTCCGCCCCCAGCTCCCCACTCAGACTGGCGTTCAAACGGGCCTCGTCCAACGGCGTCAGCATCCAATAGGTCCCTCAACAGCCCTCCCACTCCTACCCTTCAGCTTCCAGCATCCCAGATCCCCTACCCACAGCCGTCCACAGGGCCCAGAGGAGCGTGAAGAGGGCGAGGGCGAGCAGAAAGGTGCGGTTGGAGCGCTGCGCTGCGGCCGCCGCCAGCAGCTCCTCCTCCTCCACGTCGTAGAGGCGAACGAAGGCCGGACCCGTCTCCCTGACAGCATGGACTTTGATGAGGGGCCAGGGCAGTAGGCGAAGAGGAGAAGAGGCACCGAGAACAGAGGGCGGAGAGGAAGCAGAGCAGGGCGCAGAGCAGAGCCACCAGGAAGAGGGCCCCGGAGACGGCCAGGAAGAGCGGCAGCTGCGGCCAGTATAGACAGCTGCCCAGGCCGCGCAGGCCTTGCAGGGAGACGAGGCTGGGGATGAGCACCAGTGCCAGCAGCGTCAGCACTCCAAACTGGCCGATCTATAGGAGTGTCTAAAGAGGACGGGAATCGGGCAACCCGAAAGCACATATCGAGCCCTTCGGGACCAGGTGTTGGGGCGTTGGCTGGGCTGGGGAGTAGGGTGGTGTGACTGGGCCACGATCGTTGTCTCCTGGTAGACGTCTCCGTCTACAATTCCACATTGTTCACAGCTCAGAGTAGTGGCCGACAAGATTCGTTCATTACCCATGCTGTTGATGATGAATCTGCAAGAGAAATGGATATGTATACAGAGGTTGGAAAGCAGAGGCAGAGGAGGAGGAACTGAGGAGCTCTAGGGCGTGCCCATTGAGCTCTGCGCTTCTGGGGTAGGTCTTTGGACACGTCGCCTAAGGCCAAAAAATTCCAACTCTGACTCATTGTTTACGTCTCCTAGTGTCACCCATTAAAATTTTGTCCAAACACATGCCTACGTATGCCAGGGGTTGCCACAGTGAAACAAATTATTTATACTTGGAAAAAGTGGGTCTTGTTTGATGGATGTGTCTTAGAAGTGAAGGAATGGGAAAAGCAGGTAAAGAGAGAAGGACGACAGGGTAATAATGGGAGTGTAGGCGTAGTGTGGGGTGGGCATAACAAATGTAGGGTGGGCCTAAAGCTGGGAGCCAGGTGGTCGCTGGATCAATAAGCAGGCCCGGCCCGCTTCTAGCCCTAGCCTATCCCTCCAGAAGCCCGTCTTCATTTTCGCTCCGAAACCACTTCCTTTTCGCCTGCCTCTGGGTAACCAGAGAATTTCGTCGTCCTGTTTTCTATGGATTTAAAGAAATGTCATTTTCAACAGAAACATTGAAAAACTGCATCCTTACTCGTGAAGTTCAATCAAATGCTGGGGAAATCATAGAAATTGGTTGAGAACAAAAAGGACCATTTGAGAAACCTAACCATTTTGCCAAAAATGTAATTTCGAGTTCAACGTGTTCATTTAGTCTTAGAATTTTGTCTAGTTTCAGAAATTGGAAGTCTTCTTCCGCCTGAATATCTCCGCCATCTAAAGGAAAATATCAAAAATAGCGAATGCAGAAAAGTAAATTTAGCGCCCAAAATGTACATTACTTATTAAAATTCACGATATCAGAAGATAATGATCCCTTAAAGAGATTACAGAATATTAACTTTACGCTTACCCATTGTTTGACCTAAAAAAAACCTGTTCACTCAACCAAATTTTTTCTATCTATTAACATTTCTCACTCAATGCCTCATAATGTGCACGCTATCATCCGAAAGTTGATCTAAAGTTTTCTTGCATCTGAATTTTCTGACAAGAAATGGAGGTAGGTAGGCCTTTTTTTAAAATTCGTTGGTGAACGATCAAAGACATATGCCAGAGCTGCCTAGGAAATTGCACTGGAGAAGCTTTGCTGGGGTTTCTGCAATGAGTGATCATCGCAACCTTCGATGAGATAAGAAACAGCGCGTACGAATGCAGCGAATGCGTGCGGCAGCGCTGCAACTTTCGCCGTACGCCAAATGACACTGCGAGTCTCCTCCACTGTTCCCCATCAAGAAGATCCAGCCACCTAACAACCCGCTTCCTTCACTTGCATAACTACTTTTTTGGCTGTCTCCTAGAACCACCCCCCCCCCAAGACTTACACCCCCCCCCCCCCAAAAGGTATATATTGAAATTGGGCTGGCGCGAGGGAGTGTAGCGACCGTCAGCGCCCAGCCCCTCTTTTCGACCTAGGTGTACATTTTCGGGGTTATTGCTAGATCTTTATTTTGATAAGGCTCTAGCTTGTCACAGGGAGCTTCAATCTTTCTAATTCTTTTTGCATTGGAAAGAGCATCATCAAATTGACCAAAACTCGCGAGAAATCGCTGAAAAGTTGCAGAATTGTAGTAAATTTTGTAAAAAACCATTTGTCCGAACTCCTACTCCTCCTCCTCCTCCTTCTTCTTCTTCTTCTCCGCATCTATTCAATGGACGATAGTAGGTATTCATTTCTTCCCCCACTCACCCCCCCCCCCAGGTCCTTGGGCCTCATGTATTGACTTTTATTCACAAGTCTTCAGTTAAGCAGCTATGCATATTCATCCGTGGTGTAGTGGTCTAAGCGATTAAACAGCTGGTTGAAGCTGGGAGGTTCGAATACTTCTTAGGCAATCATTTTTATTTTGGAATCTTTAAGTTGAAAAAACAACTGGTACCATCGGCAGGTCAAAATTAGAGCTCTTTTCTCCCAAAAATCGATTGCTCTAAGCATAAATCATGAAAATTTCACAAAAATATGTTAGTTTGGCAATAAATTTGAATTGTATTTTTGATTTTCGAATTTTTTCTTTTTGTTATATTTTTTAAATAATTATGTTTTTTTATTTATTTTTAATTTTTTATCCATTTGTCGGGGTGGAAGGGGTAGGAGGAGGTGGGGGGTGACGCAATCCTTCCCGATGGCGCTGGCGAAAGGGTGCGAGAGGTTGATGAGGGAGGGGATGAGCTGCTTGTGGATGTTGAGTGCCTTGGCAAAGCGGGAGAAGGTCGCGGTGTCATGCTTGCACAAGATCACCACCACCAAGCTTTTCTTAGAAGGCGCTCCAAAAGTGGGAGAAAAGGATAGAGAGTGTGGAGTGCAAGTGAAGGGTGGAGCCCGACGGGCAAGCTGTGTCTGGGGAGTTGGCGGGAGAGGTCGGGAGCCAATGAGTGTGAAGCATACGAAGTGGGGGAGGAGGGAAGGTGCTCCCGCAGCAAAGATTACCGTCTCCGGGTGCCTCCACCCCCACCCTGCACTCCTACGCACCAACAGAGCTCCCGGGCCTCTTTGACAGCAGAGCGGGAAAAGAGGATAATCACCATGCAAAGCATGAACAGGAAGCCGATGGTGAAGAATGCCCTGAAGGTGACAGAAGGGAGGGGGCCCTAGACTGAAACTAGGCCACAAAGAATGCTAAGGCTCAACAGGGGGCAATAAGCCTGGAGCAAAACAGAAAAAGATAAAAGTGAGGAATAGGCTGAGGTGGGAGAGGGAGGATCAGCAGTAGTCGTGGTCGATGACGGACGGGGGGTGGAAGGCAAGGCCGCGCATGTGGGCGGAACCCGCCAGCTCCCCACTCGACTCGTCAGCTTCCTCCTCGATGTCGCCGGGGACTGGGCAGGCGGCGCTGTTGGGGACTTGATCCGCTTCCTCCACCTCAGCCTCCAGAAGAAGGAGGTGAGAGATGGAGTGGTCGGAGGCATAGCCGGAGCCGTCGATGACGCGGACATAGTGGCAGATGCTGTCCTTGCCCACATACTTCTTCATGACATGCACCAGCTTCCACTCCGGACGAGGCTTGGGGCTAGCCAAGAGGTAGGCCTTGGAGAGGGAGACGAAGGAGTCCTTGCCCAGACACTGCTGCTCGAAGCCGCGCTCCACCAACCAGTGCTTGTACTCCAGGAGCCAGCGGCTCCAGAAGGTGTCCTGGGAGTCGCTGAGGAGGTGAGCCAGGTCGTGGAGGTGGCAAGAGATGCCCTGGGAGTAGGTGTAGGTCTGGAACTGGGCAAGGCCGAAGCTGGCATCTCCTCCCAGGAGGTGAGCAGGGGTGAGGGGTTGGAGATCGTTGGGGGCATTGGTGAGGGGAAGAAGGGGACGGGCGTTGAGGCTGGCCTTGATGTTGGCAAGAAGAGTGAGGAGGGCGAAGTCGTCGAGGCGGCTCATGTAGAGGGCGGGGCATAGGCTATTCTTGATGAGGGACACCAGTCACTCCACAGCTCCCATCCGCCATGGCGCTCATACAGGAGAGAAGGAGAGCTTGAGCTGGTGATTGGCGGTGAAGGCGTGAAGGGCAGCAACAAGGCCGGTGAAGGCGGTGGCTCTGTCCAGGTAGACGGTGCCAGAGCGGAGTCCTTGCTTGGCCCAGAAATGCCGTAGAGCCTTGATGACCACCTCCGTGGAGTAGGCCTGGAGGAGCTCCAGGTGGATGGCATGGCTGACAGCACAGGTGAGCAGCAGCACCCATCGCTTCTTGGGCTTGGAGTAGCTGTTGGCATAGCTCTCGATAGGGCCTAGCTGGTTGATGAGGATGTGAGTGAAGGCTGGAAGGCCGCACTTGAGACGGTTGTCGGGAAGGAGGCCGGCGGAGGGCTTGGGCAGCATGGGGCAGTAGTACTTGCACTTGGCGCACATCTTCACCACCTTCTTGGCCGCCGACAACCTGCTTGTCAGCCAGCACTGCTCTCGTACTTGTCCTAGCGTCATCCGAAGAGGAGGATGAAGCAGGTGTTGGTGAGTCTGGAGTAGGCGGAGCTGAGCAAGGTGGGAGTGACCGGGTAGGAGATAGGGCTGGTGATCGGTGATGTGGGTGCCCAGGCGGATGATGCCGGTGCCGTCCATGAAGAGGTTGAGGGAGCGGACGATCTTGTGAGGCTGGGTCTTCTGCTCCTGGATGGCCTTGGCGAGGCTGGGCCAGGTCCGCGTCTGCTCCATCTTGACTAAGCGCATGAACACCACCTCCTTCTCTTGCTCCGTCACTCAACCGGAGTAGCCGTGGTTGAAGAGCATGTGAAAGAGGAAGGTGAAGCGAAGAAGGAGGTGATGGAGAGAGTTGCTGGAGGCGAGGAGGCCATCGATGAACTCATGGTCGAAGACGGGGGTGGCGACGTTGATGCTGATGGCGGCCCAAGGGGCGACGCTGCACTTGATCCCATCCTGCTCATCCTCCGGCACCTCGGCCTCATAGTCCACGCCCGCTCTCCAGGCTGGCCACTGCTCCTGGGGTAGACGTAGGAAGTCGGGCCCATTGTGGAAGGTGGAGAGATCCTTGAAGAGGTGGGCTTGGTGACGTAGTCGGCAACGTTGAGGTCGGTGGGTACAAAGCGACGGCTGACGCCACCCAGCTTCTCGTCCAGCTCCTTCATCTCCCGGACTCGCTTGCTCTCGTACGCTCGCAGCATCCCTTGCTCCTCCATCCAGTAGAGCATGGTCTTGGAATCGATGAAGTGGGAGACCTGGCCCAACTTGGAGGGGAACTTGTCGGCAATGAGGGCAGCGGCTCAAAGTCCCAGCAGTGCTCCCCACAACTTGATCCAAGGGACAGTGATGAGGAGGCTCTTCTGGTTCTTGGGCACCAGGCGGGAGCGAGCGTAGAGGAAGGAAGGCTGAAAGCCAGCCTGGAGCATGTAGAGCATGAACCCATAGGCGGACTTGGAGCCATCGGAGAAGATGATGAGGTTGCAGGGGGCGTCGGGGCTCTGGAACACTCGGCGCGGCAGCTCCACCTCCATGACCCGCTCCAGCTCCTTCCGCATCCCCTTCCATCACGTGAGGTAGTCTTGGCCTATCTGCTCCTCCCAGCCGTCTCCAGCATTGAAGGCAACTTGGAAGAGTAGGCATGGTGCAAGGAGTAGGGGAGCAAGAAGCCCGAAGGGGTCGTAGACGCGTGAGAAGGCGGAGAGGAGTTGCCGCTTGGTGAGCTTGTTGTCGATGATGTCAGAGTAGTCGGGGGCAAAGGGATGGAAGGTGTCAAGGCTGGTGTTCCAGACGAGACCGAGGTTGCGCACCTCCTGTCGTTCCTCCCAATCCTCCAGGGCGATGTTGTGGAGGGCGCCCGGCAGGTCCAAGCAGAACTGGCAGAGGCGCAGTTGGGCCGCAGCAAAGAGCTTCTGCAGGCCTTGAGCCAGTCGCGCTCCTTCCTCCTCCTCCCCGAAGCTGAAGATGCTGTTGTCCACGTAGAAGTGGCTGGTGAGGGACTTGAGCTCGTCCTGGGTGAGGCAGTAGGTGAGGCCGGAGGCGAGGGCATCCTTGGTCAGCTGGTCGAGGCAGGCAAGGAGAAGGTTGGGAGAGCAGGTAGCACCCATGACCAAGCGAGCGAAGCGAACGCAGCAGAGGTTGGTCTTGGAGAATGGGTGCTGGGGGTCTGCAGGCAGGAGGATGCGGAAGGCATCTCGATCCTGCTCCTTGACCTCCAGGCCGTAGAAGGCAGCTGAGACATCTGCCACCAAAGCATGCTTGGCTAGGCGGAACTGGAACTGGACATCCAGCAGGTTGGTGAGGCGGTTGTGGCCGGTGCGGAGGTTGTCATTGAGGCTCTGGCCATTGTGGGTGGAGGCGGAGCAGTCCAGCACAGGGTGGCACTTGGTGAAGGCGGCCGTGTGCTTGAAGACGGGGTGGTGAGGCAGGTACTGGATCATGGCTCCCAGGGTCTTGGACTCGTCCACCAGCTCCACGATGCTGCTCTTCTCAAACTTGTCGAACTCTGCATAGTGCAGCTGCTTCTCCTGGGGCGTGAGCTTGGCCTCCAGATGCTGTAGATGGGAGAAAGCGGTCTGGTGGTTGGAGGGCAGAGAAGAGGCGCCGGAGGAGTAGACGGAGAGGCCCAGCACGTCCTGGCAAGGCACTCCCGGGCCCTCGAAGGCATGCAGGTAGTCCAGGCCGACGAGGACGTCCACGATCTTCTCCTGCTTGGCTTTGCTGGGCCAGTTGAGGATGTGGGTGGGCTGGAGGCCGTGGTCGCGGAAGGGCTGAGTTGGGAGGTCGATGCCACCGATGGTGACGGGCGCGGTGACACTCTCCGCGACGCAGGCGGTGATCTCCATCGTGGACTGGTTGCCGGACAGGAACAGCTTCACCATCTTCGCCTTGATGTTGCGGTGGACAGAACTGTGGGCAGTGGAGAGCTGGAGGGTGACGGAGCTGAAGACCTTGAGGCCGAGGCATCACACCAGCTCCTCCGTGCACCAGGTGTAGCTGGAACCGTTGTCCAGCATCACCATGCCCTCGCTGTGCTGGACTCGTCCTAGCATTCCCAGGGAGAAGATGGGATGGATGATGGAGGGAAGCTTGGGGGAGTCTCCGGCTGCAGAGAGGTGGAGATTGGCGGACTGGCCTTGGGCGGAGAGGATGGAGTGGAGGACAGTGTGGTGCAGGTCCTGGCACTCACGGCAGCGCCCCCAATTGCGGCACTCATCTTGTCCGTGGCCTTGGCGCAAGCAGTTGTAGCAGAGTGGAATGGCCTTGGCCCACTGGAGCTTCTTGGCAGGGGTGTCATAGACCGGGCACTCATGCACCATGTGGTTGCCATCGCAGAGGTGGCAGTGGATGATGGTGCCGTCAGCTTGTCTCCATACTGGCACCGGCTCTTGTCCCTCTGGAGGGAGCGTAGGGCGCTTGGCTGGGGAGGGCTGCTGAGTGGAGGGAGGAGTGGAGGTCTGCGATCTGCCTTGGCCCCGCTTCTGGCGATGCTTCTTGCCCTCCTTCTGGGGCCCCGCGGACTCCTCAGAGTTGGGGGCCAATGGGTTGGTGAGGTAGTTGCTGGAGTAGGGGCGATTGGCTTGAGTGGGCTGGGGGCGGTTGGTTGGATGGGCGGAGGAATTGGATGGGGGGTTGTTGCGGGGGCGAGGGAGAGCTCCTCTGGCGGCGGCGCGAGCCTTGGCCTCAATGCGGCAGATGTTGACCAGCTCGTCGTAGCCGATCTCCAGGGAGAGGTTGGCGTGGGTGCAGGAGTTCATCTGGTCCAGCACCATGGAGTCCGGCAGCTTCTCGAAGAGTAGATGGGTGTGGGAGTCGAGGTCCTGGACTCCGTGCTGACGAAGCTGAACTCCGATGCGATGGAGGTCGTCGGCAAGAGCATAGAGGTTCTTGGCGGTGGCGTTGTTGCGCATCTTCTTGACTCGCTCCAGGGACTGGAGTAGCTTGGTCTTCTGAGCGGAGGCATTGCCATAGTTGTCCTTGAGGATGAACAAAGCATTGTCGTAGTCCTTGTCCTCGAAGTTCTGGCACCACGTGACTGCAGTCTTGGCTGGGCCCTTGAGACACTCCATCAGCTTCTCCAGCTTGTCCACATTGCTCATCTCGCGGTTGGAGTGGTAGTAGTGGTTCCACCACTTGAGCCAGACGGGGAACTTGGAGAGGTTCTTGCTGTCGAAGTAGCAAGCTGGAGGACGTTGGAGATGGCTGAAGAGGCTCTCGGAGGGGAGAGGGCGGATTTGAGAGCCGGAGAAGGGGGCAGGTTGCAAAGTCGCTCCCAGGGTCTCGTTGGCGAGGCCTTGAGTCTGGGGCGGGGCTGGCTGCTCCAGGTTGGGTGTAGAAGTGGCCGCAGGCAGAGACTGGCTCTTGGTGGTGGCGGCTGCTAGCTGACGGTGGAGGTGGATGTTGTCGATGCGAAGGTTGTCAAGGATGGCAGTGACCTGGACCTCGTTGTCTCGGTACGCGGCCTCCTTCTGCGCCGACTCTTGCTCTAGACGTTGAAGACGGGCTTGAACGGCCTGTAGAGCTTGCTGGGCCTCCTTGCGCTCCCTGTCCTGGGCCTGCTGGGCGGCGAGGTTCTGGGTGCAGAGGCGCTCCAGCTCTGCCTGAGCCTTGATCCAATCTTCTTGTTGGAGCTCTACTTGTTGCCAAAGGTCTTGCTCCCCAGCCCGTAGGTCTTGGAGTTGGGCCTCGGCGGCGATGCAAAGGCAGGTCTGCTCGGAGAGGTGGTGGCGAAGGTCGGTGATGACCTTGTCCTGAACCGCCAGTCGCTCCTGCATCTCCTGAAGCTCCCGGGGTCCGGATGACTCCTGGGGCTCCTCGGTTGCTGGATGAGGTGGGTTGGGGGCGGAGTCGAAGTGGCCGGTGCATTGGGCGGGTGTGGCGGAGATGACGATGGTGTTGGGATCGGTGACGTCCTTGATGGAGCGGTTGAGGTTGGCGAGGTCCGCGAGGCATTCCTGGCGGTTGGTCTCCTCCACCTTGTCCCAAACACGCTGCCACTCCTCCTCCTCCGCCTCGGCTTGGGCATGGGCGGCTTCTTCTTTGCGCTGCACTTCCCTCTTGAGTCATTCCTCTGCCTTCTCCATCTCGATGGCGGCATGGCAGAGGTTGACGTGAGCTTGCCTGTGCTCCTCCTCCATTGTGGCCTCGCACTGGTTGATGGCGTCATAGGCTAGATGGGTGTCCTCATAGCACTGCTGCCAAAACTGCTTCTTGGAGATGCCGGTCTGCTGACGATGCTCCAGGACTCGATGCTCCTCGGGGAGGCGCTGGTCTGGCAGTCCGGAGCCAGTCTCGTCCAGCGTCCCAAGCGTCCCTTGGTCCTCCTCATTCTCCTTGAGCTCTCCTTGCTCCAGGTCCACCTCGTCCGGGGGTCCATGTGTCGGGCTGAGGTTGTTGGTGACAATGGTGAGCTGGGGCATGGCCTTGCGGATGAAGGAGTAGACATGGCTGGAGTTGGGGTAGAGCTTCTGGTCGAAGAGCTGCTTGACGAAAGGATGGGGCTCGCAGTCGTTGGCGAGCTTGCAGCAGGGGCAGGTGTAGCGGGGGAGGATGTTGGAGGAGTCGACACGGAAGGAGCGGAAGGCATGGAGGGCAGTCTTGTAGAGCATAGGAGAGGAAGAACTGCCAGGCACGAAGTAGGCTCCTGCTCCACTGATGCAGAGGATCTTGTCACACTGCTGGCAGTGGAGGCGAGTGGAGTGATGGGAGAGGACGGGGCAGATGAGGTTGTCACAGGGGCTGTCGTCCAGCATGACGCAGGCGTGGGTGTGCTTGGAGATGACGACGTCCTCATCAGTGAAGTCCATGGCGAGCGAAGAGGATGTAGAAGAGGAGGAAGGAGAGGTTGGGCACCTGCTGAGCTTGCGAAGCGAGGCGGAGTTGCTGCAGCTGGCAGCCGTTCCGAAGTCCTTTCCCCTGGCTATACAGGCTCCATGCAACGCTGTCAGGGTGGAAGGGGTAGGAGGAGTTGGGGGGTGACGCAATCCTTCCCAATGGCGCTGGCGAAAGGGTGCAAGAGGTCGATGAGGGAGGGGATGAGCTGCTTGCGGATGTTGAGTGCCTTGGCGAAGTGGGAGAAGGTTGCGGTGTTGCGCTTGCACAAGATCACCACCACCAAGCTTTTCTTAGAAGGCGCTCCAAAAGTGGGAGAAAAGGATAGAGAGTGTGGAGTGCAAGTGAAGGGTGGAGCCTGACAGGCGAGCTGTGTCTGGGGAGTTGGCGGGAGAGGTTGGGAGCCAATGAGCATGAAGCATACGAAGTGGGGGAGGAGGGAAGGCGCTCCCGTGGCAAAGATTACCATCTCTGGGCGCCTCCACACCCACCCCGCACTCCTACGCACCGACACCATTAATATCTTGATATATTTTCGATTCTTTTATGTTTGTTATAATTTTTTAATGAGTTTATTTTTATTTATTTATTTTCCATATATTATAAAAAAATAAATTTTTATTTATACATTTTATACTATATTAAAAGTGGAAGAAATAACTGGTACCATCGGCAAGCCAAATGTTGGTCTCTTTTCTCCAAATTTTGTAATTGCCTTGAGCAAAAAGTCAAGGAAATACATCTACTACTTGTGGAATCTGCTGCGTCATCTGCATTTTGTTTTTGGGCACACATGGAAAGAGACACTGAACTGCACACCAAAAACAAAATGCAACTGTCCAAGCAGCAGATTCCACTAGTAGAAATTGTATTTCTTTGACTTTTCACTCGGGGTATTGTCAATTTTGGGAGAAAAGAGACTTACTGTTGGCTTGCCGATTGTACCAGATATACATATATGCGGACAGACGGACGCAAAAATAGTGTAACTGCTTAAGCTGGCCTTGGCCGCCCGCCACTTCGGGCAGGGCGCCAGAGCTCCTCTGGCCTCCGGGCATGGGTGCTACGCCCCCTACGCTTTGCCTAGCATGCTTCGCATGCTAGGCTACGCTCCGGGGCCTCCGCACCCATGCCCTCCGGCCTACGGAGCTGTGACTGCCCTGCCCTCCGCGGCAGGCGGCCTTCGGCCGCGCAATAAAAATAGAAATATTAATTAACAATAGGGCTTAATGAAACGGGGCAACCTGCTACCTTTTAAGGCTGCGCATCTATTGGCAAAAGAGTGCAGAGTGCAGATTAGCCCAGCCAAGCTGGCCGCGCAAGCTCGTCAATCAGATTGCTGAAAAAACACTTTCGATCTATGGTTGTCAAAATCCTCAACGAGATGGATTAAGACAACGTTTTTCACAGACTGAGGAGAAGTCGATGGATTTGAGTTGGTGTTCTGGACGGAATATGAACAGCACCAAATGGCCAAATGGACGCATCATAAAGGATGCAATCTTGCTTGGTTCTTGTACTGCTGTCTGGATGTCATATTTTGCTCCATTTTGTGTCCTAATCGCATTCGGTTCTGTGTCTAAGCAACTTTGGCTATTTTTGCGATGTCTGGACGCCATTCGAACACTGAGTTGCAAAAGGGGGTGTGGATTTGTGGAGGCTGGAAGAAGGCGGGTCAGTTATATGCAAAACAGAGCTCGGGGTATGTGTGAGGGGCCTGGGCTCTGGGGCTGTTGTGGCTATGGATGGCCAGACTAAACAGAGGAGGGCAGGGAGTAAGAGCGGCAGTTCACTCGGCCCGCATATCTATTGCCGGCAGTGTGTACGATTTGCTGTATCACCTGCCAGCCTCCCATCCTCCCCTTCGGCCCCTTATCCGACGTCAAGATCAAGATCCAGGTTCATCCTCTGCACTAACTCCTCTCCTGTGAACTGGTCAAGGGACTGAAGGAGATGCTGGATAAAAAGGAGAAACTGGAGCGTGACTACGAAGAGCAGGAAAAGAAGATCGCCATTCTCGCCAAGAAGATAAAGGACGGGGAGGAGCGCTACAACTAAGTAACTCACTGTCTTTTTTCTTTTCATTTGATCAGCTTGGACTCCTTTTTTGCGCAAATGAAAGAAAAGGATTGCAGTTAAAGGACTATGGGAAGGTGCTGGCTGCCTCCGTGCGTGGACAAGGCTCCACCCAACCCACCCACCGATCCACCCAAATCCACTCTCCACCTTCCATATGGCACCAATGCCTAGTTTGCATTTGTCCGCCCGGCCACCAACCCCTGTAGGTGTTGTAGAGCGTTCTTTGTTTGAGTAGCAGAACAGCGGTAGGGTGAGCACCACGCCCCTCTTCATCACCTTCTCCACTCTCTCGTTTTTAGCCTCGCCCTGGCTTTTGGCCCTTTTCTTACTGGCTTTAGGATTTCATGTGATTTTGCGGAGGCTCTTTGGGATACAGGCATTGTTCTAGCTTTCAGCAGCCCGTTGGGCACCTTTCCTCTCCTCTCACCCTTCTTTCTTAGTGAGGGATGATGTGTAAAATAGATTTTGAATTTGTGGCAGTTTTGTGCCATTGGTTGCGCTTGCTGCAGTCGTCCGCAGTTTTCCTCTGGCTGGGGCCTTCGGCCACTCGTTTCCAGTCGAATAAAAAAAGAGCCAATCTTCGCCCCACAAAAACTCTTCCAAAAACCGATTTCCTCATTCTAAAAAAACAATTGCCTTATTATCAATGAAATATATGGTTAACGATTAGCACTCTGGTGTTGGCTCCATGAAGTGAAGGAGGTACGGAGGTGAGGAAGCGAATCGGAATTGGCAAGGGAATGGGGGCAGGTCTTTCGGGTGAGAATGTCATCTATTGGTACCGATTGAAGCCACCTTGTTATTTTCTCGTTTACAAGAACGAAAGATGACCTAGGCTAGGCTGCATTACTCCCTCTTCTTTGCTTTTTCCCGTTTCTGCTGTTTTTTCCCGTAACGCTGAAGAGCTGCCATCCTAATAACTACCTTCTGTTAGTCAGATTTTTCAA
Source organism: Ptycholaimellus sp. GST1_10 (assembly GCA_030248095.1). Taxonomy (NCBI): domain Eukaryota; kingdom Metazoa; phylum Nematoda; class Chromadorea; order Chromadorida; family Chromadoridae; genus Ptycholaimellus; species Ptycholaimellus sp. GST1_10. The sequence goes on along the minus strand of JASANA010009751.1, from coordinate 26,039 downwards.
AATAATATTATTCCTCTAATAGTGGAGCAAGGTATATTTATAGACTCTAGAACATTATCGACAATTTTATAAAACTTCATAAGAAACGATTAAATTACTTTACCAGTTTATTAATAAATGGCTGGGAAACTAAGTGAGAGAAAGTAATAAGCCCGCAGCCTTCTCAACTCTCTCAGATTCTCCACCGACATTTGCGAAATTCTCCATCAGGCCCTTCTCCCTCCCGACATGCCATGACCTCACCCTGTGCCGCATACACATTTCCTTTCCTTCCATTCTTTGATCACCAGTGATGTTGGTCAATTTGCTCCCGTATTGCGGATGAAAAATGAAAATGAGAAAATGAGAATGAATGGGTCCGGTGATGCTGGGGATGAGTGTGTTCCAGAGCGTGTCTGCTATCATTTCGTAGCTCTGCAAGCCTATTCTGCTTCCCTGAGAGTGGAGACGGAAGAAGAGAACCTCAGAGGTGATCATCTCTAATGGCTTTTTGATGCGAAGAAAGGCCTTTGGGCCGTTCTCCGGTACTGGCAGCCAAGACTCCTCCAAGGTTGTGGGCTGATTTGGGTCTCTGAAATGGGAAGAATGATGCGATGGCTCCTTCATTCAGTGGAAGTTGTGGACAGCACCCGGTCTTGGCAAAGTTGCTCCAAAGGGTGCCGATTAGGTCACTGACGCTTCTGTCCTCCTCCGTCATCCACTGCAGCGTCACGTTGGAAGGCGCCAGATAGAACAACTCCGCCGCATGCATGGCGCCTGAGATTGGGGTCCAGATGATAAGATGGAGGAAGGGGAAGAAAAAAGGCAACCTTTGGCCTCCTCGGGCATGAATGGGTCAAAGTGGCTGAAGTGGTCGTAGGAGTACAGGTAGACTGGGCCGCGCCCCGACCGTCTCCAGTACTCCGCTGTCTGTGCAGTCCCCGCAAACATGGACTGGTCACCCTGCTGCTGCAATGCCCCTCATCTTTCCTCCTTTCGTCCTCCTCCCCTCATCCTACATCCGTGCTGAGACGCAGCCAGTCAATGGGCTCCAGGGCAGAGTCTTGCCGGTTGGAGTAGGCCAATCTGAAGCAGGGATTTCTTTCAGAACCCTTTGTAAGCAAAGAACATGGGAGAAAAGGCACAAAAGAAGACGCTTGACATCCGGTGCTTGGAGGCCGAAAGTCTGCTCACTGGCCACCTGCTCCACCAGGCCCAGCCAGAACTGCTCGCTCATGGCCGCCATGGGAAATAGTCCAACTGCAAAGACTTCCTGCAGTCCTCCCCGGCGCTGCTGTGAGTAAGAGAGCGGGGAAACAAAGGTTGAAGATAAGCCACTCATCGCTATTGGTGCCCAGGAGGAGCGGGATGCGGCGGCCTGCAGGCTGAGCAGCCAGATTGGCCGGCCAATCAGGCAGGAAGCCTCCGGGCCCATCCACCATCGGCGCCCAAGCGCAACAGATCTCGCTCGGCTGGACTGCCTCCAAAATACCCCCTACTTCACCGACTGCAGGGATCTGGGGCCTGCCAAGGACCTCCTCTGCCAGCTCCAGCAGTTCCTGGGCAGGCAGTTGGCGAAGGCAGCTGAGCAGAGCCTCGTAGTCACCCCGCTCCCAGTCCTCCAAGCTCACACAGCCGCTGGCCACCGACACCTGTCCAATCACTCCACACTGAATATGGGTTCCGGGAGATGATCGGCACGTTTTTGGAGCTTTGAGCAAAGGTGCTCGGCTGCGTCAGCGTCCCGTCCACGGCCATTGGGCTGAGGGCCGTGCCGCTTTGGAGGATGGCCCGCTGGATGAGTCCTGGACTGAGCCATGCCTCGCCAGCTGAGACTGACAAGAGGGAGGGGGACCTTGAGATAGAGGTGAAAGGGTGTGGAGTGAGGTTGAGAAGGCGCCTGCAGACTCTCCAAAGAGCGTCACCTGGCCTGGATTCCCGCCAAAGGCTCCGATCTCCTCCCGCACCCAGCGCAGTGCCTCCAGCTGATCGAAGAGGGCGTTGTTGGGCGGGCTGTAGCTGGCATTGCTGAGCGGCCCCAGTGTTGTGAAGAAGCCTCAAGGGCCAGGCAGCTCAGAGGCTGAAGTATAGGAAGGACAGGAGGAGGTGGACCAAAGACCCCAAGTCGGTATTGGATGGAGACGACGACGACGTCCCTGATGACCAGGTTCCTGGCGAGGCCTTCCAGGAGGTCTCCTTTGAAGAGGTGGCTGGCGTCGCCGGCCATGTAGCCACCGCCGTGGATGAACACCATCACTGGGAGGCGAGCACTGGCGCTCAGCTGGACACAATTCAGCCTTCTCGCGTATCTATAGGTGGGGGGGGCAGAGAAATGCCTTGGGGGTGAGTATGTTGAGGTAGAGGCAGTCCTCGTCCACAGCCCCCAGCCCCAGCAGCTCATTCTCCGTCTGCATACAGGCTGGCGGAGTGGTGACGGCCTCTACTCTGCCTTCTGGGAAACGGCGCAGTGGCTGGGGGCGCTAAAAGAAGACTGTGGAGCTTTGAGAGTGTGGAAAAGAATAAAGAAATGGAAGACTTGGAAGCGAAGAGATCCAATGGGAGGCTGGGCGAAAGGGATGCCGAGGAAAGCAGAGACGCCGTTCTCCATCTGGTAGCCATGGACATCGCCGCGGCTAGTACGCGCTGCCGCTGGCTCTGATGCTGCGGCTGAGCCTAGACCTAGGGCTAGACACAGCAGTTGTACAGCTGCCATCTTCCTTACATGAATCTTGGAGAAGGACGGTAAAGGAGGTGTAAGGATAGCACAAACGCTAATAAAAACCAGACTGGTTTTCGAAAGCTCATCTGATCTTCACGTGTCATCAGGCCACACTGTCTTTTACATTTATCAAATTCAATTATATAGTTTGCTTTGCTTCTTTGGTGGTATACTTTATTTTCAATGGTGTCTACAGCTACATTGGGTTCGTGCGAATAAAGCGGAAGCACTAATCCTTCTTAACCAAAGACAAACATTGAACCAGATGTTGAAATTATGCTTTGATGCCATTAACTCAGTGTGCATACTTGCCATTACTTCTGTGTTTTTGGGCTTTACATTGCACATTTTGGCCTAATTTTGGTTTCTAGTTGGTAAAGTTGGAAGCTGATCGCGAATCTGATAAATTTCATTTAAGCCTGCTTTATGAACTAAATGGGATTTTTGACCGCGAAGAGGGCCCGAAGTGGTAGGACACTTGGGTGGAGCACACTTGGGTCGGAACCCTTGGGTCTAGGACACTTGGGTCGAGCACACTTGGGTCGAGGGGGACTTGGGTTAAGTAACACTTGGGTCGAGGGGGAGTTGGGTCTAGGACAGTTGGGTCGAGATAGGTGGAAATGATTATTGCCATTGCATACCTTTGTTTTTCTCTATAATATGATTAAATATTCATTAAAATGAATTAAACTACTTATTTTGAATAATAAATTATTCATTTAGAAGATTTAAAATGTTTATGTGAGTTTCTATTCTCAACGACTTTTTTTATGCTTATTTCATCATATTATTTCTGGTACCATCGGCAGGCCAAATGTGGTCTCTTTTCTCCAAAATTTGGAATTTCCTCGAGTAAAAAGTCAAGGAAATACAATTTCTACTAGTGGAATCTGCTGCTTGAACAGCTGCATTTTGTTTTTGGCGCGCAGTTCAGTGTCTCTTTCCATGCGCGCCCAAAACAAAATGCAGATGACGCAGCAGATTCCACTAGTAGAAATTGTATTTCCTTTACTTTTTACTCGAGGAAATTCCAAATTTTGGAGAAAAGAGACCACATTTGGCCTGCCGATGGTACCAGAAATTTCTTCCACTTTTAACATATTATATAACGTATAAATACAAATTTTATATTTTTGGTTATTTTTTTAGTAACGATTTTATTGGATAAATGAATAAAAAATAAACAAAACTTATTTAAATAAACTTTTTTTAATAAAAATAACAAAAAGAAAACATTTGAAAATAAAAAGTACAATGCAAATATATTGGCGAATTAAATTTTTTTTTGGGAATTTTTCTTGGGTTACAAAATTTTAGGGGATTTTTTTTGGTTCTTGGGTTCTTGGCAATCGATATTTGGGAGAAAAGTGCTTTTATTTAGGCCTGCCGACGGTACCAGTAATTTATTAAACACAAACACAAAAACACAAAAAACACAAATATTAAAGTGAATCCATGAGAAGGATTCGAACCTCCTAGTTACATTCAGCAGTCCAATCGCTTGCACCACTACACCACTGGTGCATATGACTTCTTAGTGTAACTGAAAAACTAAATACATGAGGCCTAAGGACCCGGGGCAGGGGGTTGGGGGGGGGGGAAATGAATACCTACTATCGTCCATTGAATAGATGCGGAGAAGAAGAAGAAGGAGAAGGAGGAGTTCGGACAAATGGTTTTGAGTGATTTTCTAATGATTGCTGCAAGTTTTGGGCGATTTCTCGCGAGTTTTGGACAATTTGATGATGCTCTTTCCAATGCCAAAAGAATCAGAACGATTGGATTCTTCTGAGAGGAGAAGGAGCCTTATCAATTTTAAGATCTAGCAATAACCCCGAAAACGTACACCTGGGTCGAAAAGAGGGGCTGGGCGCTGACACTTCGCTAAAGCTCGCTCGCGCCAGCCCAATAGAGAATAACAAAGGTCTGCAATGGCAATAATCATTTCTACCTATCTCGACCAAACTGTCTTAGACCTAACTCCCCCTCTACTAGACCCAAGTTCACCACAACCCAAGTGTGCTCGGCTGACGCCTAGTTTCCCCCCTAATCAAAGTCCCCCCCCCCATGGAGGGGTACCGGCCAACCGAGGGGGGACCCCCCCCAGGAAAGTTCCCCCCCTAGAAAGTTTCCCCCCTCAAGATTTTACCTGCCCAAACACCCTGCGAAAATATGTGAAAATAGTCTTGGGGGGGGAAACTAGTCGTCGAAATCGAGGACTAGTTTCCCTCCCTAAGGATTTTGACGACTAGTCCCCCCCCAAGATACAAATTGCCTTGTTTTGACGACTAGTTCCCCCCCCCCCCAAGACAGAAATTGCCCCAAGACAGAAACTAGGGGATGCATTAGCGCAGGGTGTGTAGTATAGGTGAGAATCTGCGCAGGGTGTGTGGTATAGGTGAGCATCTTGGGGGGGGGAACTTTGAATAGGGGGGGAAACTTTCTTGGGGGGGGGGGGAAACCGCTAGGGGGGATAATCCCATGGGGGGGGGGAAACTAGGTGTCAGCCGTGTGCTCGACCCATGTGTCCCCCCCTCCTTCGGACGCACGTGCCCCCCCTACCATTTGACCCCCAGACAAGTATGGTCCCAACCAACCAAACCAACCAACTTGGCTGGAAGGTACCCCCCCCCTGGGCCCCCGCTCCTTCCAACCAATCAATTTTTTGAAAATTTCAAAGGAAATTCACTGATTTTGTAGGTGAAAATCGAAAATTTTCCTTGCTGAAGCAAGTTTATTGCTAATTTAGGGTTTTTAAAGGCAATATTTCCTTAAATATCCCTCTATTCTGCAAAATGTTCTCAATGCTCCAAGTGCTCCAAGTAATCAACCAACTTTGACCAACCCCCAAATAACCCCCACCGGTGGGGGGAGGGGGGGCGCACCAACCAACCAGGCTCCCCGGCACATGACACCCAAATCCAGGACTTATGACACCATCGTGTTTGGAGGAGGATGCACAAATATGTCATGGGTCGCCGTCATATGACACCGAAAATCAAGGTGTCATACGTCGATTTTGCTATCTGACACATAAAATGAAACGACACATGACACCGAAAAAACGACGCATGACACAGGGACTTATGACACCCAGGGCTTGACCCAGGTGGGACAGCCGCCGCGGCATATGACACCGAAAACCTCCCAAAGAGGTGTCAGTATTTGGGTGTCATATGACGGCGACCTATGACACCCCAGCCTTGGTTAGGCCTCTCCTGCCGTGTTTAGGCTTGGTTGAGAGGTCAAATGGGGAGAATTAATGCGACGCATGACACCCAGTGCCTGCTGAGCCGAAGGGGAAGATTTATAGCTGTGTGTGACAGTCAAGGAGGCAGTGGGGGGAGGCGCCATTAGAGAGGAGGGTGGGAGGGAGGGAGGGATGGGCGTGAAAGTTGGAGGGGAGAGGAGGAGGCAAGAAAGGGCATGTAATGGCCTTGGGGTGGGCCCAGTATTGTGGGCAGCTCTGAATGGCTCTCTGTCACATCTGCCTCCTCTGCCTCCTATCTCCTACATCAGTGTCAGTTTCTGCCTGTGCCAGTACAACGCGACAGCTCCTTCCACCCTCAGGACAGCGCCTCAGCCTTCAGGAGTGCCTTCTCTTCTCTTCAACTTCACTTCACAGCCTCTCCCAGGTACATTTTAGCGTCACATGACACCCGCGCCCACTTTGTTTTCACCTCACAGCCAGTCGGTGGCCAGCGGTTTCAGGGAGTATAAGTGTTATAGATGCAGTTGCTTAGGCATAGGCTTAGGCTTAGGCGTAGGCTTAGGCTTAGGCTTTACGTGCATAGACTTAGGCTTTACGCGCAGGGAAGAAGGCTGGATCATTCCCTAGGTGGTTTGGCCTATTTTGGCCATTGGGGTGTCATGTGCCGTTTTCCCCTGGGTTCCGTGTCATGTGACACCAAAAATCCCTTTATATAGGAAAATGACTCAATGCTATCGCAGCAAAAAAGGAAACCACCCATCCAAAACTTGAGAAAGCAAAGGAAAGTTTTAAAGGCAACGCTATCACAGCCAATTCAAGGACCTGAACTAGAGGAGCTAAACTAGAGGAGCTCCTTGAAGGATTTGGGAGAACTGGGAGGCGAGATGGGGGGAGGGGTGGTAGGAGGAGGACTGGGCTGACGCTGGGGCTGGGGCTGGACGTTCATAGGCGGTGGGCAGTACTTGGGCGGGCCGCAGGTGTGCGCACGCATTGGCCCCCTGAGGCACAGCCCGTCCTCGTCCATCCTGATGGACACGCTGCACCCCATCTTTTCTGCAATTTTTTTTGGGTGTCGTAAGACGCCAAAGGTGAGCAAGAAATAGCTGGAACCATAGTCAACGCAGCGGAGCAGGACGCCGTGTTTGGAGGCCGCGCCGTGCAATGGGACTTCCTTGTAGTCGTAGAGGTCGAGTGTGACCACAGCAGGCGGACGACGGGATGCCATTGCTGCCCCTCTTTCTGCCTTTCCTTCCTTCTGATTTCCTCAGATACACTCTGTGTGCCGCCAGCCAGTACAGTAGTCTTCGCTGCAGGACCAGACTAGTTGTGGGAGCTTAAATTTGGCGGGTGTTATGCGTCGGGTGTTGCATCTATTTCCAAACACGTGCAGAGAGCTTGCATCGCTTTGTTTCAATGGGCCCATGACACCCAACGAATCCATTTTATATAGCAAAATGCCTCCAAGCTATCACAGCTGCAATGAGACTAGAGAAAAATGCCAAAAATGCCGAAAAAGGTGCAGAGGGAAGAGGTTGAAAGGGAGCCTAAATGGCATGCGCTGTAGAGGTGGGACTTGGGGAATTGTCAGAGGAGTCGGAGGGCTTGTCTTCATCGGACCTCAGGTCCCAGAGATGGTCCGACGGGGGGCCGCAGCTGTGAGCGGCGACTGCCTCGTGCTCCACGTACCCTTCGTGGTCCACACAGAGCTTCGCCATGCAGCCTGTGTCCTCTGCAATTAGTGGGTGTCATAGGACAGGTGTCACAACAATTAGAAGAAGGTGAGAAAGGGCAAACTGTGATTGATGCACTTGAGCGATACGCCATGCTCGTTGCGTGAGTACTCGATGTACTCGAAGCCTTCAAAGGCCACGATGGCAAGAGGTGCCCAGGTCTGCTCCGCCATCACTTCTTTTTAACTTCTGCTTATGCTTCAGTTCAGGCCACCGTTAGTGATGCACTCGCACACTCTGTGTGCGCCGCCAGCCACTACCGTAGTATGCGCTCTGGGACCAGCTAAAAGGGGGGTGTTCAACTGCGGGTGTCATGTGTCTGTTTAAAAGCATTGCCATATGACACAGCTGAGGGCCTTGAGGTAGCTGCAAGCCACGGGTGTCATAAATCTGTTGTCAACATTCGCAGCTGGAGTAAGAGCAAACCCGATGGACAGGCGGAACTTGAAGTCCTCGACGTAGCGCTGCTGAAGGCCTTCGGCTTGTAGGTGGCGCCCGAGAATGCGGCTGTGATGGAAGCCACAGCTCAACCACTGCGACTCGTCGAACACCTCCACAAACGCCTTCACCAGGCCGCCCTCAATCTCTCTCTCTTCAAAACCTTCATATTCCTCATAATCAACTGAACCTCATAGTCCGCGCAGTACTCCGCTGGACAATAGTCGGCGCCTACCCACTCCCGCAGACGGCGAAAGGCCTGCTGGTACTCCCGCTTGGTTTTGCTGGAGAGGAACATCCAGCAGCAAGGGATCGCACGCCGCCTCCCTCCAGCCCCCGGCTTCACCACGACGATGGTGACGATCTGCAAACGGTGTCATGCATCAGGTGTCTTGTACAAGACCTGCCAAGGCGGAAAACCTGGTAGTAGATCGAAGGCGAACTGTTGAACGTCCCATCGATGAACCATGCGCGGGCCTTGCGGAGGTTGTCTCGGCCGAAGTTGGTGCCCACGATGACCAGACGCCGCTGCTGCTGCACTCGCCTCGCATACGCCGTCCGACTCTCGCCCTGGTGCCGCTGTAGGCGCTCTTTCGCACCCTCGTCGTAGACGATGATGCACTCTGCCGCATCAGTCGGACCCACCTAACAATGTTTGGGTGTCATGGATCGCATGGCTCCAAAAATCGCAATTGACGCAGATACAATTGGGTGGCAAGAGCCGCAAAGAAAAGGCTTACCTGGACATTGATCAGAGACTGGGGGAAGGTGAAGGCCTTGTCGTGCACAGGCGGGAGGATGCCGACGGTGTCGTTGTGGTTGCGCTGCAGAGTGCGTCGAATGGACTCCTCCTTCTGCCCCGCCTTGTGCAGGGCATCCCCGTCCAGCAGGTAGCCCAGATCGCTGATGCTCTTGTGAGTGGATTTCGTATGGTCCTGCTGCAATACCAACGCCTTTGGGTGTCATGGATCTGGTGTTGCCTGTTAGAAAAAAACAGCAAAAGATAAGAAATGTGACGAACCCGATGCTGGACAATGATGCGAGTCTTGGCCATCTCGTAGATGGCGTCAGCATCGCTCATCCGCGGGCCGCAGCAGTGGCGTTTGGAGGGCGGCGACTGGATGCGCTCCTCGTCATCCTTGTCCAGCACCATTCTGACTGCGCAGAGGATCTCTGAATCAATTGAATGCCTTAAGACACCAGTTCAAAAGGAGGAAAGGCAAAAGGGCCAACTGTCTTTCTTGTACTTGCTGTTGTAGCGGCTGCAGCGATACTCATGGTGCCCATCTTTGCGCTTGCGGCCGAACTGGCGATTGTAGCTGTAGCCGTCGAGGATGATCCGATTGTGCACGTGACGCTTGCTGTGTTGCGAGCCCTTCTGAGTGCCTGAAATTCTAGTGGGTGTCAAGCGACTGCTATCTAAAGTCGCAGACGTCACAAATGGAAACCTTGGATGGTGTAGACGATGCCGTTCTCCAGGATCTCCGGGATGGGCGGACCCTGCCCCTCCAGCTCACCCGGCGGCTGTGGCACGTCCACGACGCCGCCCTGCACTTCCAGCAGCTCGGCAGCGGCTTCCTCCTGTTCCCAGGCCTGCTCCACTGCTCGGGCTGGGTCCACTGCTCCTTCGCCCTCAGCTTCGGCGCCTTCTTCCCCATCCGCTGGCTCTTCTGCAACACACATCCATATGACACCCAAATTGTTGCAGACGCCGCACAACCTCCTCGGGGTGGCAGATGCGCTGCCTCCTCCTCCAGCTGCAGAAGCTCTTCCAACGCCAGGTAGTCCTCCTGCGGCAGCTGGCTTTGCTCTCGATTGGCAGACTGGCTTGGCTGCGCAGGCGGAGTGGGCGTGATGGCCGTCTGCGAAGCCTGAGAGCTTGAACTGCTGCTCCCCACCACGTCCACTGCCCCGCCCTCGAGGTCTGCGCCCGCCAACGCCGAGGACGCCATCTTGCCTGCTCCAAATCGCAGCCTGAGAGCCTTCAGAAAAGCACGCCGCGCCTCCGTGGCAATCTTTCGCGAAACCCGCAGCCTCCGCACAGCTTTTTTCACACCAGCAGTTAAACGCGACCTAGCACCCATCAGAAAGAAACAAAACGCAAGATTTAGACGCGCAGCAGAAAGAGTGAGGCAAGCGCTGGACTGCCTTTGTTTTGGAAATGCTATGGCGCCACCCCCTACCGTACACACACACAGTGTGCTCAGAGACACTATCTACCCGCGTGTTTAAAATCGGGTGTCATACGTCCGAACTCCGCACATATATGACACCCGGGTGTCATAATACAAGCCCCGGGCCGCAGCCATATGACACCCGGCTAAGTACACCCGAAACTCAGATGTCACATACAGGGTGTCAAGCGTCGTTTTTTGGGTGTTATGAGTCGTTTTTTCGGTGTCATGCGTCCTGATGTCATATATCGTTTTTGCACCTTGACACGAGTTGGTCTCGCGTGGGTGTCATGAGTCGTTTTTTCGGTGTCATGCGTCGGTTTTTTCGTGCCACATAACACCGATGTTTGGATGTCACATGTCGTTTTTCGAAAACATATGACACCCAAACACGTCGGGTGTCATAGGTCACGGATTCACCAACCAACTTTGACCTGGAAAAACCCGACCGGGGGGGGGGGTTGGGGGTGGGTAAAATCAACCAACTCCGGGGGCTCCTTTTTTAGTAGGGACACGTATGGTTAAAACATAGGGTACTTTTGCTGGTGTTAAATTTTTGGGATAAAAGACTTCTTTCTGTCATAACCACTGTCATAACCGCATATAGTCTAAATATATAAAACAGGAGAAACGATCAGTTTTGTGAACCTCTGTGAAACTCTGGACAAAAAGTGATCCATGTGTAAATACTGCGGCTAAAAATTAAAAAAAAATAAAAAATAAAAAAATTCTAAACATGAAAAACAATGCGCCAAGTAATTACAAATATATTATTCACCTGTATTAGTGAAAGGTAATGACCAGCGCCCCTGGCGGGCCTTGGAAGTAAATCCATTATCTTCCGGCATGAAAACGATGACGCCTGTGCTTAATCTAGCCTTTAGGGTGACAGCCAGGAGCCCGCTGGCAGGCAAAGAGATGGCCATCGTCTTGGCAACGCAGCCTTCCTTTTGTCTTTCTCCTGCTCACCCCTCTAGAGTTTAGGACAGGAAAGGCAGCGAATGATGGGCAGTGCCGTGAGTAGGAGCCACACTCGTCCCTCAAGCCCCATCCATTCTATCTGCCACGAGAAAGAGGAGCAGAAGCGGACCATTCGCATCCTGCTGCTCGGTGGGTCCTGCCCCCTCTCTTTCACTGTCCCCTGCTTGGGAATGGGAGTAGTTTGAAAGGGACAGGGGAGTCGTGGAACGTACATCTATCGTCCGCGTCGGTCATTTATGATTATTACTATTATTGTATTTTAATCATTGTTTAGTATTTATTGTGTGCCAGCTTGCTGTCTTTTCACTTATTTCACGATTCTGCTGCCAGCCTTCGTAAATTATCACTTTTGTGCTGTTATTTTTCCCAGTTCTTCTATAAGTAAGCGGATGACTTTATCTTGACTAGAGTCCAAATTTGGCTAGACTCCACTCAGTCTCATCACTGAGCTCACAGCCTAACATAAAAGCTGAGCAATAACCCGCAACAATAGTAAACGCAAAAACTCGAAATAAGCAGCAATAGCCGATAACAAAAATAGAATCTAATCGTAGTCATCATCACTGAATTCGAGGTAGGGCACTTTCTTGGTGGCGTTTCGCATGGGCCTGGAGTCAGTGGTAGAGGAACTGGGTGCGCTCGAATCCGATCTCTTCCTCTTCCTCTCCTAAACATTTATTAGGCAATGTATAACATTGCCATTTTACTGGATTTAGGTGAATTGATACTTCAGTGGTAGAGGAACTGGGCGCATCCGATGTAATCTTTCCAGGTTTGCCCTTAAAATGAATCTTATTTCTGGCTTTGTTCCTGTATGGAGAGAATTGAATGCCGTTGCAGGCCTGGGCTTGGTGGGCTTGGATTCGCGGTGCTCGAAGGGTTGGTTGTAGCGTAGGGAGATGGCGCGCACGAGGTCTTCGTGGGAAACGGCGGAAGGGCTGCTGTAGAGGTAGCCGTTGGTTTCGTCCACCAGCCTGTTCCACCTAGCCGGTGTTTTGCGGAGCAGAATTTGTTTGATTCGCTCATGCTGCAAGAAATATTCATTCTATCATTCAAGTGCATTGCCGCTTTGATTAATGACCGCTTCATCCAGGGCTCCACCGTAGTCGAATTGTCGGAGTCCTTGGATGAGGAGGCGCCGGCGATGTAGTGGGTCTGCGTCGGCAGGGAGGCTGGAGAGGATGGTTTTGAGGCTGTTGTTGAGGGTGGCTCTGATGGGGTCGACGAGGACGCCTTTCTGGATCATTTGTCCCTGTCTGTTGTCGCTTTTCCACCACTCCGTCTCGCACACCATAATCTCATCCATAAGCTTGGCCTGTGAACCATTGTCAAGATTAATTTATTTCCAACGAGGGCTGAGAATCTCACCAGCTTTCGTGGAGCATTCAGCGGAAGAATGTCGAGGCCCTTCCTGGCAGCCTCTACTACGAAGAGGTCTTTGTCGAGATAGGGGAGGACTTTGGTGAATTTAGTGCCACGAACGAAATATCCAGCTCCTTCACTCGTCGGTTTGAGGACTGCAATGGAGGCAAATAAATTATTGCATGGCCTAGGTTGGAATATTCGGCAACGATAGTCGATGAAGGCGGGCCAGGCTGACATGGTTGTGAGAAGGCAGCGCGAATCCATTCGGCAGACGGCTGTGCGAAGGGAGTCTTCGAGAGGAAGCAGCTCTCCGAACAGGGAAGAGCTTCTGTCCTCTTCCAGGACCATACTCTTCTCCACCAGCTCCGCCTTCTTCTCCATGGCACCTATGGAATAGATTCATCATACCTAGGAATGAACTGTTCTGAGTTGGTTGGTACCAGCGACGTGAAGGACCTCTTGATGGCAGTAGGTCTGTTTGGTGATGTGGCTGAAGGTTTGCGCCTTCCCCTGTCTGTGTGTCGCCTCCGCCAGCTCCTCTAGTCCAGTCGCAGCGGGGCGTGCATGGAGCGCCTCGTCCGCCTCAGAGTCACTCTCCGACTCCTCACCCGCCTCGTTCTCGTCGTCCTCTTCCTCCTCTTCTTCGTCAGACGCGTTTCCGCCTTTGTCGGCGCCCTTCTTTCCAGCTTCTGGGTCTGGGAAGATGTCCTTGGACTGGCGCGCCTGCTCTGCGGCGGACGGCAGGTCTGCCTCCGGGTCGGGCTCCACCACCTCCCCCATCCGGCTCGTGGTCCACTTCCCAGGGTGATTCTTGCTTCCTCGCGTCTTGAACCCCAGCTGCGTCGCTCCCTTAACAGGGGACATCAAATAGGAAATTGATTAGTTTTCATAGATGGCCAAACTGAGCGAAAGAGGTGGAAGCGGAATGTTGCCGTGGACATCCCTGCTTGGAGGAGCAGCAGTTTGGCGTCCTGGGTGAAGCCGTCGGATCTCAGCTGCACCTCACTGCCGTAGATCTTCTTCGCCTCCCTCAGTCTCGCCAGCTCCGCCCGGTACTCTTCCAACTCTGACGGGTACTTGCCCTCGGCGCGAGCTTTAGCAGCCAGCTCCTGCCACCGACAAGGCATATTTTGAGGCTAAAATACTGAGCCAAAATGAACCCGCAGCTTTGTTCGCTCCTCCACCATCTGCATCAAAGTTGCTGCAGGGACTATCATCGGCTCGTCCAGAAGTTCTGGAATTGTTGAAGAGTGCCTAGTAAGTGTAGGCGAAGTGAACGAAGTTTAGGACCTTCTTCCCAGATGAGTCTGGGTGGTGGTTTGGACGGGTCGGCGTTGAAGATTTCCGCAGGCGGCACTTGAAGCACAGCTCGCATGTAGGCCAGCTGGTAGAGTGGACCCAAGACCGAGTTGGCACTGCCGCCTTTCCGCCCACTGCGCTCTAGAAGCTGAGTGAAGCGCCACCTGAATATCAGCTTTTTTCGCTATGTGCTGAGATGTCATCGACGTCTCACTTAAAATACAACTTCTATTATGATGGGAAAGTTGTGGAGTGCGGGGTGGGACCTGTTTTCGCCGCCCACGTCTCTCCCTCCTTCTCCACCCCCCATCCCCTTCCCTCAACACTCACTCATCACCTACTCCCTACTCTTCTACCCAGTTTTGGACCCAGCTAGGTACATGCAATGAATAAATTGTGCTCACTGTAAATATTTGAAGCCGGCCGCCTTGTTTTTGACGCGGCGAAAGGCGATGCGGAACTTGATGTGCCGGCGGCCGTTCACCAAGCAGTAAAGATGCGGCCCCACGTTGCGCCAGCTGAGAAACCTGTGCACAGACAATTTGTTCTGTCAAAAGTCTGCAATGAATGTAGTATGAGGTCACTGAGTGGTTAGACGACGATTGCCGCCGTAGGCGGTGGCATTCCCAGTCAGCTCCGATATGCGGGCTCCGGATAGCATGGCTAGGTGTGTCAAAGTCAGCACTGCATCAAATGGATGATAGCATCCCATAGTATGCTGTTGCTATGTGGACCAACCGTTGAGCTGTAGGGTGGTGATCTGTTTTGGTCGGAACTCATCCAACAGCTCCTTCGTCGATGCTCCATCTCGAATCTAAACCATTTTTGTTAGAGGGAAAGAGTGTGGGGGGACACAATTAGTCTGATATAGGATAGGCTAATGGGCTCAAACGATCTTACTCGGGCAATGATCAGGCGTAGTTGTTTGCCGAACAAAAATGCCGCCCTCAGGTTGATTAGGCAGGCCTTCGTAGGCGTAGGGGTTTTCGTCCCGAATGCGCGGAACTTGGATGGAAGTCCCATCTCCGCATCAACCTCTACAAATATGCACAACATTTCTTTAGATCCCCTTATGTAGACTGAACGTCGAATGATTTCGAATGCAGAGACGTTTGCGTTGGCTGGAAGCTGGGCGACCTCTCGCAGACGAGTGAAGCGACGCTCTAGCACTCGCTCCTCCTCCGCTTGCACCTCCGTCAGAACACCCTTCACCTCCTCCGTCATAGCCTGTTAAGAGAGGCTTTCTATAAGGGTTCAAAATGGTTGGGATAGGTCATGACCACCGGGTTTATGCTCATTGGCATGCTCACTGGGTAGGTTTATGGAAAGCAATAACCTCTAGAGATTTCTTCTGCTCTCTCACGTCCGCTTTCAGGGGATTGATTGGTAGGTTCCACTGGCACCCAATCCAGCCAATTATCCTCTGCAAGGAGTGGCTGTTGAGGACGAGTTTGTCGTGCTGGACGATGTCCTTCAGGGCCTCCCCAAGGCCCCGGATAATATCCGGCATTGAAGTGGACTGCAATTCAGTTGTCAGGCTGAGAATTTGTCAGCAAGAGACCTCCTGGACCCTAGGGATGTTGAGAGACGGGCGCTTGTAGAGGGCGCGTGGGTCGATGAGAGGGTCTTTCTCCGGCGGCAGCGGGACGAGGTCGTCGTCGTATTCCGCTCGGACGAGAAGCACGAACTTCCACAGAGCATTTGCGTGGAGAGCCTGATTTATCATCAACTGAAAGCAGGGATCAACTGAATGGTCAGAAGGCAACCTCTGCAAAGAGTTTTTTGCTTTTTCGCTCCTTGGCTGTGGCGATGGCCTTCTGTCCAGGCCCAGTTCGCTTGAGCAGACGGGAGTGAGCTGACTGTTTCGTCAAGCGGGCCTGCAGACCAGCCAGTTTCCTGGCCGCCGCTTCTGCTTCTGCTTCGGCCATTCTTCCTCCTTCCGATGCCTCCACGCACTACTCTTGCTGAAAAACGTGAGCAGCGCCCAGAAAAATGCGCATTTCAGGCAATTCAGGGAAAGCAAGAATGTACGGTAGAGAATGACATCAGTAGGTATGAAATGGACCTGCGCATATTGGACAGGCTGGTGAAAGATGAGAGGTAACTTCAGTCTGGTGCTCGCCTGGCCTCGCCGCGACAAGAAAAACAATGCGCCAAGTAATTACAAATATATTATTCACCTGTATTAGTGAAAGGTAATGACCAGCGCCCCTGGCGGGCCTTGGAAGTAAATCCATTATCTTCCGGCATGAAAACGATGACGCCTGTGCTTAATCTAGCCTTTAGGGTGACAGCCAGGAGCCCGCTGGCAGGCAAAGAGATGGCCATCGTCTTGGCAACGCAGCCTTCCTTTTGTCTTTCTCCTGCTCACCCCTCTAGAGTTTAGGACAGGAAAGGCAGCGAATGATGGGCAGTGCCGTGAGTAGGAGCCACACTCGTCCCTCAAGCCCCATCCATTCTATCTGCCACGAGAAAGAGGAGCAGAAGCGGACCATTCGCATCCTGCTGCTCGGTGGGTCCTGCCCCCTCTCTTTCACTGTCCCCTGCTTGGGAATGGGAGTAGTTTGAAAGGGACAGGGGAGTCGGGCAAGTCCACAGTCCTGAAGCAGTTTCGGTAGGCAGCTAGATTCGGTTGGAGAAGGTAGGTGAGATGTGGCGATGCTTGAGCATACTCCACGATGGCGGCTTCAAGCAAGCAGAGCTGCTCCAGCTTGCCGATCACATACTCGCCAACTTGCTCACCGGAATTCTCACTCTCTACACCGCCCTTCCTCATCTAGGCCTAACTTTGCAGCATCCTGCCAACCAAGTACAACCCTTTGCCTCCCCTCTTTCTCCCTGCCAGATTTTATATGCTCAGAGGGAATAGGCTATAATGGGAAAGTGGAATGTTGTGAGGCGAATGTGGAAGTGTTACGCGAGGCCTTGGCCAAGGACAGATTTCAAGCCAGTCTCACTCACGCCCTCTTTGCTGCCCTGGAAGAGGTCCACTTCTTTTCGGCTCTCAATGCTGCAATCCCGGAGGAAAGAAATGACGGGATTGGTTGAAGCTGTGGGCGGACGAGGGGGTGCAGGCAGCCTTTCTGCGCCACAATCAGCTCCAGGTCACCAGCCTGGCCTCCCTGGCCTAGTCGCCTTCTTTGATCTGCCTCCTTTGCCCTAAAGGCATGAGAGCCTGCTTCCAGCTTCATGCCGGAGCTGAAGCGCATCGCCAAGCCCGACTACCTGCCCACTGAGCAGGACGTTCTCCACGCCCGCGTCCCCAGTCAAGGCCTGGTGGAATACATCATCCCTTTCCCCTCCTTCCGCCTCCGGTCCCCTCTCTGCCTCTCTGCCCCTCTGCCCCTCTCCTCTCCCGCCCTGTCCTGCCCTGCCCAACTCCTGCTCCTGCACACAGGCTGGTGGACGTGGCGGGGCAGCGCTCTGCGCGACGCAAGTGGCTCCTGTCCAGGCCGCTTCTGCCCTCCGCTGGACTGGGGGGAGGATTGGTGTGGCTGGTTGACAGGTGCTTCCATGGGGTGGAGGCGGTGATGTTCATCCTGGCCGTCTCCGACTACGACTCCCGCTCTCCGGACGAACCACAGCTCGTTACTGCCCTCTCACGGCTTGAGCAGAGGCTTGAGCAGGGTGGGGCCTTTGAGAATCGCCTGGTGGAGGCCCTGGGGGTGCTGGCGGGAGTCTGTCGACACCCCGCCATCAAGAACAGCGCCATCATCGTCTTCCTCAACAAGATCGATCTCCTGCACCTCAAGCTCCCCCGCTCACCCATCCTCCATCATCTTCCCAGTTATCCAGGTTTCACCCGCCCACCCCTACATTTCCCCTACACCCTATACATCTGATCTGATGCTTCCATGGAATTGTAGGGAAACAAAGCTACACGGAATTTCTTGCCTTCATCAAAACTAAAGTAAGGGAATGCTGGCGGAGAAGGAGGAGGGTAGACTATTTCCTTGTTTCAGCTGATGATGGAGAACAAGAAGGTGAAAGAGCTCTACTTTCATGAGACATGCGCCACGGATTCCCAGCAAGTGCGGTGAGAAAGGAGCACAAAGGCTTATGCACTCTAATGGAAAGACAATTGAGGTTTGTCTTGGACTCCTGCCTCGACTTCATTCTCACGTCCAATCTCAAGTCCATCGGCATGAAGTTATAGAAGATGCTCATCAATGTTCTTCATCCTCAAATTTAATCACTTTTCAACCATACATTCTCTTTTGCTGAAGAAACGCAAAAACTAAAACACTGAAAAAAGGCATATTGACAAAGGAAATAGAGAAATGCTATCACAGGTGAATTATGGGGTGGGAGAGTTGGTGGAGGAGAAGAAGAAGCAGAAGAGGGTCAGAGTTTGTAGACGTAGAGGCGGACGGGTGGTGAGGCTTTTGGGGAGGCGAGGGAGGGGGCATTGGCGCCCAGCCCATTGTTCACTTCCCCGTTCTTGAGCACCATACTGGGCGAACATTCATCCTGCACCTCATTCTTAACCAAACCATCCTCGAATTCGGTCACAGTGACTAACAATGTATCTAGAAAATGGAGCAAGCTAACAGGGGGCATTGAGCAAGCAGTCTATGCTACCTTACTGCCTGGAATTAACCTTCTTGGCGGGGGAGTCCTGGCTGGTGGGAGGGAGAAGCAGGAGGAGATGATGGAGAAGAGAAGGGGAGTAAGAAACGGGATGAACCGTGGGAGAGGTGGGCGCGGCAGTGAGTGGAAGAAAATCGCCGCCACATGTACCGGAGCGATGCTTGGGCCTTGCCAGGCAGTGGTAAATGCGGTAGAAGTGACGGAAGTCAGAGCGGATCTCTTGGTTGGCCAGTAAGTAGATGGGGAGGCGTAGGACGGAGTTGAACATGAACAGGAAGCTGATGATGTCTGTGCTGATGGTGTAGAAGGCTGTGGGCACATGATGTGCCGCGTCATTGAAAAGAGCTCCCTTTAACCTCTCCATTATTCATTGAACATATTGAACAGATGGAAGACGCCCGAGAGCAAAGCTGCAAAAACAAATTCGGAATTAGTGAAATCTTCATTTTAAAAACCAACTGCTCGCAAAAACGAAGCACAATTGCCTCAAATTGCTTTTTGTACAGTGGGGAGGCCTTTTCCGTCCACCTAAATTTGAAAATTTAATTTCTCCAGCCCACAATAAGCTAGGTAGTTGAAGTTTAGTAGGTCCAGCCCTCCCTGGTTTGCAAAAAATTCATATTTATTCTTTCATATTCATATTCATATTCAAAAAATTCATAAAAATGCATATATAAGTTAAGGTCACTTAGATCTAAAATGTTTGCAATTTCGGGCCCAAACGAATTTGATGGGGTTGAGAAATCAAGCCTCAAAATCATGTAAAACAAGGTATTCTCGGCTGTTGCCAAGATGCGCGGCCTTTGTTCCAGATAATAAGCTAAGCAATTCCTTTTAACTGCTTTAAGATACTGCCGCAGCAAATGTATCTGCCAAATCTAAGCTGAGTTTATTGAAAAACCAGTAATTTACGGATGTTCGAAATTTTGAAACATCAAGATTTTAGGTTCTTGACTATAAATCAAGAAATAATAAATGTGTCGAAATAAATGTTCAATATATCACCATAAGAGACGTACATGCCAAAATTCAACTGATTTCATTGAAAAACCATCAATTTATGGATGTTCAAATTTTTGAAACATCAAGAATTTAGGTTTTTGGCCATAAACTGAGAAATAACAAATATTTCGGAAATTCCTTTTGCCAGCTTCAAGATACCATTTCGACGGACGTACCTGCCAAAAACCAGCCAATTTCGTTGAAAAACCAGTGATTTATGAATTTTCGTACTTTGAAACATCAAAAAATTGAGTTTTGGGCAAAAATCGAAAAATTACGTCAAGCCCAAAAAATGGCCTGGAGATATCACCCAGGCGGACTTTCATGCAAAAAATCAGCCAATTTCGTTGAAAAACCAGTGATTTATGAATTTTAGTAGTTTGAAACATCAAATACTTGAGTTTTGGACGAAAATCGAAAAATTACGCCAAGCCCAAAAAATGGCCTGGAGATACCACCTAGGCGGACTTTCATGCAAAAAATCAGCCAATTTCGTTGAAAAACCGCGGAGGCCCGGCCCTGGACAGACATATATATAGATATATATATATGCGGAGAGACGGACGCAAAAATGGGGTAACTGGTTAAGCTGGCCTCGGCCGCCCGCCGCTTCGGGCAGGGCGCCAGAGCTCCTCCGGCCTCCCGGCACGGGTGCTACGGCCCCTACGCTTCGCCTAGCATGCTTCGCATGCTAGGCTACGCTGCGGGGCCTCCGCACCCATGCCCTCCGGCCTCCGGAGCTCTGACTGCCCTGCCCTCCGCGGCAGGCGGCCGTCGGCCGCGCAAAAATTCACTGTCGAGGTGCATCGATTTTTAAGTGACCTTACGATAATGACTATTTCTCAGGATCTACCCAATGAATTGAACCGCAAATTTTTTGCAAACCAAGAAGGGTTGGACCTACTTTCATACCAAATTTCAACTCACTAGCTTATTGTGTGCTGGAGAAATAAATTTTTAACGTTAGATGTACGGAAGAGGCCTCCCCCCTGTATTTTTACCTTGGGTTCGATATATTATATATTGGTCAAAAGTGGCATTAGCGAAAATACCAAGTGTACAGCAAGTTAAACCAACTTGCCAAGGAAAAAATAGCTGAATTTGAATTTATCAACAAATTAATCAATATATCATCAAATATATCAACAAATATAAATTTATAGAAATATCACGAACGTTTAGCCATTTTCGACGAGATCAGAAAACATAAAACTGCTCAGGAACTTATATTCATCGCTAGCTAAGAAAATGAGGGCAAACCCTGTTGACTTTCTCCATAGTTTTGACGGCCATGTCTAGACTGTTGCAGGCCAAGTAGGAAGTGACGATGGCTACCATGGTATAGGTGGCAGCTTTCAACTTTTTCTTATTTCCACTTGCCTTCAACATTCGTCTATCTGCTACCATCGGCAAGCCAATGTGAATCTATTTTCACCTAAATTAGAATGGGCAGAGCAAAAAAGCAAGGAAGTACATCAACTATTAGTGGAGTTTGCTTCCATGACTTGCATTTGGTTTCGGCGAGTGCAAACATAATCCAGGTGGCACAGCAGATTCCACTGGTAGTACATGTATTTCTTCGCCATTTAGCTCAGCCCATTCTAATTTAGGAAAAAAGAAATTCACTTTGCCTTGCCGATGATGCCAGATATTTCTTCCAATTTTAAAAAATAAAAAATAAAAATCTGTTAATCACAGATTCAGGTCAAGCTTTCAGACCATTCGACTAGTCAGCCTATACATAATAATTAGACTTTATCAACTACTTACAATTGTCCCTTTACCTGGTTGATTGAACCCTTTTTTGTTAGCAATTTGCAGAGGTTGGAGATATTTAAAAAGTTTGAAAAACAATTCGTCCGATCTCCTCCTTCCCCTTATTTGTACACCTGGGTCCTAAAGAGGGGCTGGGCACTGACACTCATCTACAGCTCCGCTCCTTCCTTTCCTACACAATAGGCTAAAAAGTATGTCATGGGATTATATTCTAAAAATTATTGCATAACACGAGATCTATTTGTCAGCATTGCACGCTGTAGGAATTGAAAGAAAATGCACCAATCGTAAGATATGACGTCGTGCAAAATAAAAAATGAGCACAGGCCTAACATGACAAGGACTAGGCTAATTTGAGAAGGAGATGAGTGTGACGTGTGAGTGGCAGGACTTACCTGCATTTCAGGAGCAAACTCCTTCAATAAGATGAAGTTGTTGTGCAGGCGAAGCCAGACAGCGATTGAAAGCCAAGGCCGGCATTGACTAGATGACCGAGTGTGGCTAGTGTGCAAGTTAAGCAAAGGAACCTGGACAGAGCCGGGCTAAGTATCAGTTGCTAGGCGAGGTGAGCAGGAAAAGTGAGCAGTCCTGTCTGCCACTGGAAAGGAGATGAGAAAGGAGTAACGGCGGATGCAGTCCTGCAGAAGATGTGCTTCTGCCCGCTGCTGCCGTCGTTGCTGAGGATTAGATGCTCCGCGTTCGGCGCTCTCAACAGTTCCTCCTCTCCTCCCATCCCCCGTGTCCTGTCTGCCACTGGAAAGGAGATGAGAAAGGAGTAACGGCGGATGCAGTCCTGCAGAAGATGTGCTTCTGCCCGCTGCTGCCGTCGTTGCTGAGGATTAGATGCTCCGCGTTCGGCGCTCTCAACAGTTCCTCCTCTCCCCCCCCCCTCTTTTCCCCCTTCCCTCCCTCCTTCTCTCTCTCCCATCCCCCTTGTCCTGTCTGCCACTGGAAAGGAGATGAGAAAGGAGTAACGGCGGATGCAGTCCTGCAGAAGATGTGCTTCTGCCCGCTGCTGCCGTCGTTGCTGAGGATTAGATGCTCCGCGTTCGGCGCTCTCAACAGTTCCTCCTCTCCTCCCATCCCCCTTGTCCTGTCTGCCACTGGAAAGGAGATGAGAAAGGAGTAACGGCGGATGCAGTCCTGCAGAAGATGTGCTTCTGCCCGCTGCTGCCGTCGTTGCTGAGGATTAGATGCTCCGTGTTCGGCGCTCTCAACAGTTCCTCCTCTCCTCCCATCCCCCGTGTCCTGTCTGCCACTGGAAAGGAGATGAGAAGGAGTAACGGCGGATGCAGTCCTGCAGAAGATGTGCTTCTGCCCGCTGCTGCCGTCGTTGCTGAGGATTAGATGCTCCGCGTTCGGCGCTCTCAACAGTTCCTCCTCTCCCATCCCCCGTGTCCTGTCTGCCACTGGAAAGGAGATGAGAAAGGAGTAACGGCGGATGCAGTCCTGCAGAAGATGTGCTTCTGCCCGCTGCTGCCGTCGTTGCTGAGGATTAGATGCTCCGCGTTCGGCGCTCTCAACAGTTCCTCCTCTCCCCCCATCCCCCGTGTCCTGTCTGCCACTGGAAAGGAGATGAGAAAGGAGTAACGGCGGATGCAGTCCTGCAGAAGATGTGCTTCTGCCCGCTGCTGCCGTCGTTGCTGAGGATTAGATGCTCCGCGTTCGGCGCTCTCAACAGTTCCTCCTCTCCTCCCATCCCCCGTGTCCTGTCTGCCACTGGAAAGGAGATGAGAAAGGAGTAACGGCGGATGCAGTCCTGCAGAAGATGTGCTTCTGCCCGCTGCTGCCGTCGTTGCTGAGGATTAGATGCTCCGCGTTCGGCGCTCTCAACAGTTCCTCCTCTCCTCCCATCCCCCGTGTCCTGTCTGCCACTGGAAAGGAGATGAGAAAGGAGTAACGGCGGATGCAGTCCTGCAGAAGATGTGCTTCTGCCCGCTGCTGCCGTCGTTGCTGAGGATTAGATGCTCCGCGTTCGGCGCTCTCAACAGTTCCTCCTCTCCTCCCATCCCCCGTGTCCTGTCTGCCACTGGAAAGGAGATGAGAAAGGAGTAACGGCGGATGCAGTCCTGCAGAAGATGTGCTTCTGCCCGCTGCTGCCGTCGTTGCTGAGGATTAGATGCTCCGCGTTCGGCGCTCTCAACAGTTCCTCCTCTCCTCCCATCCCCCGTGTCCTGTCTGCCACTGGAAAGGAGATGAGAAAGGAGTAACGGCGGATGCAGTCCTGCAGAAGATGTGCTTCTGCCCGCTGCTGCCGTCGTTGCTGAGGATTAGATGCTCCGCGTTCGGCGCTCTCAACAGTTCCTCCTCTCCTCCCATCCCCCGTGTCCTGTCTGCCACTGGAAAGGAGATGAGAAAGGAGTAACGGCGGATGCAGTCCTGCAGAAGATGTGCTTCTGCCCGCTGCTGCCGTCGTTGCTGAGGATTAGATGCTCCGCGTTCGGCGCTCTCAACAGTTCCTCCTCTCCTCCCATCCCCCGTGTCCTGTCTGCCACTGGAAAGGAGATGAGAAAGGAGTAACGGCGGATGCAGTCCTGCAGAAGATGTGCTTCTGCCCGCTGCTGCCGTCGTTGCTGAGGATTAGATGCTCCGCGTTCGGCGCTCTCAACACCTCCTCCTCCCCTCCCCACCCCCCTGTCCTTCCCGCCACGGGAAAGGACATGACAAAGGAGTAACGGCGGATGCAGTCCTGCAGAAGATGTGCTTCTGCCCGCTGCTGCCGTCGTTGCTGAGGATTAGATGCTCCGCGTTCGGCGCTCTCAACAGTTCCTCCTCTCCTCCCATCCCCCGTGTCCTGTCTGCCACTGGAAAGGAGATGAGAAAGGAGTAACGGCGGATGCAGTCCTGCAGAAGATGTGCTTCTGCCCGCTGCTGCCGTCGTTGCTGAGGATTAGATGCTCCGCGTTCGGCGCTCTCAACAGTTCCTCCTCTCCTCCCATCCCCCGTGTCCTGTCTGCCACTGGAAAGGAGATGAGAAAGGAGTAACGGCGGATGCAGTCCTGCAGAAGATGTGCTTCTGCCCGCTGCTGCCGTCGTTGCTGAGGATTAGATGCTCCGCGTTCGGCGCTCTCAACAGTTCCTCCTCTCCTCCCATCCCCCGTGTCCTGTCTGCCACTGGAAAGGAGATGAGAAAGGAGTAACGGCGGATGCAGTCCTGCAGAAGATGTGCTTCTGCCCGCTGCTGCCGTCGTTGCTGAGGATTAGATGCTCCGCGTTCGGCGCTCTCAACAGTTCCTCCTCTCCTCCCATCCCCCGTGTCCTGTCTGCCACTGGAAAGGAGATGAGAAAGGAGTAACGGCGGATGCAGTCCTGCAGAAGATGTGCTTCTGCCCGCTGCTGCCATCGTTGCTGAGGATTAGATGCTCCGCGTTCGGCGCTCTCAACAGTTCCTCCTCTCCTCCCATCCCCCGTGTCCTGTCTGCCACTGGAAAGGAGATGAGAAAGGAGTAACGGCGGATGCAGTCCTGCAGAAGATGTGCTTCTGCCCGCTGCTGCCGTCGTTGCTGAGGATTAGATGCTCCGCGTTCGGCGCTCTCAACAGTTCCTCCTCTCCTCCCATCCCCCGTGTCCTGTCTGCCACTGGAAAGGAGATGAGAAAGGAGTAACGGCGGATGCAGTCCTGCAGAAGATGTGCTTCTGCCCGCTGCTGCCGTCGTTGCTGAGGATTAGATGCTCCGCGTTCGGCGCTCTCAACAGTTCCTCCTCTCCTCCCATCCCCCGTGTCCTGTCTGCCACTGGAAAGGAGATGAGAAAGGAGTAACGGCGGATGCAGTCCTGCAGAAGATGTGCTTCTGCCCGCTGCTGCCGTCGTTGCTGAGGATTAGATGCTCCGCGTTTGGCGCTCTCAACAGTTCCTCCTCTCCTCCCATCCCCCGTGTCCTGTCTGCCACTGGAAAGGAGATGAGAAAGGAGTAACGGCGGATGCAGTCCTGCAGAAGATGTGCTTCTGCCCGCTGCTGCCGTCGTTGCTGAGGATTAGATGCTCCGCGTTCGGCGCTCTCAACAGTTCCTCCTCTCCTCCATCCCCCGTGTCCTGTCTGCCACTGGAAAGGAGATGAGAAAGGAGTAACGGCGGATGCAGTCCTGCAGAAGATGTGCTTCTGCCCGCTGCTGCCGTCGTTGCTGAGGATTAGATGCTCCGCGTTCGGCGCTCTCAACAGTTCCTCCTCTCCTCCCATCCCCCGTGTCCTGTCTGCCACTGGAAAGGAGATGAGAAGGAGTAACGGCGGATGCAGTCCTGCAGAAGATGTGCTTCTGCCCGCTGCTGCCGTCGTTGCTGAGGATTAGATGCTCCGCGTTCGGCGCTCTCAACAGTTCCTCCTCCTCCCCCATCCCCCGTGTCCTGTCTGCCACTGGAAAGGAGATGAGAAAGGAGTAACGGCGGATGCAGTCCTGCAGAAGACGTGCTTCTGCCCGCTGCTGCCGTCGTTGCTGAGGATTAGATGCTTCGCGTTCGGCGCTCTCAACAGTTCCTCCTCCTCCCATCCCCCGTGTCCTGTCTGCCACTGGAAAGGAGATGAGAAAGGAGTAACGGCGGATGCAGTCCTGCAGAAGATGTGCTTCTGCCCGCTGCTGCCGTCGTTGCTGAGGATTAGATGCTCCGCGTTCGGCGCTCTCAACAGTTCCTCCTCTCCCCATCCCCCGTGTCCTGTCTGCCACTGGAAAGGAGATGAGAAAGGAGTAACGGCGGATGCAGTCCTGCAGAAGATGTGCTTCTGCCCGCTGCTGCCGTCGTTGCTGAGGATTAGATGCTCCGCGTTCGGCGCTCTCAACAG
>JASANA010009745.1:0-29908 GCA_030248095.1 Ptycholaimellus sp. GST1_10 | reverse complement strand
TAGAGGCTCTATGCTGAGGATGTACGTGCTTGCTCCAGCAGCCGCACCCAAGCAGTAAGGAAGGGGGGACACAGCCTTTACTGCCCCGGTCATAAGGACAGCAGTGGAAGGGAGCGAGAAAAGGGCGTCTTTTTTCAACAAAAGAGGGGGGAGCTGGCAGCGAAATGCGAAACCAGACTCCCCCTCTAGGTACAGTCATCGCGCACAGGCTTTGCTAATCCTCTCGGAGAGGTGAAGGGGGATTGCGCTGCAGGAAGGTAAGGCACCTGAATGGCAAGTGAAGAGGCCTTGGGGAGGAAATGGGGAGTCCAAGGGATGCCAGGCGGAGCCAGGCTCTGGGAATTGCAAGAGCTTCTCTGCTGGGGGCCCAGCCGGAGAGGTATTGATTCCTCTTCGCTGGCTGTCCTTTCTCGGTTTGCATCAGAGGCTGGCTGTCGTTTTGATGAATTGCGGGCCGCTAGGACGATGATGGCTTTGTTAATCGATAAAGCGGTTGAAGCAGCAGAAGCAAGAGATTGGTTGAAAGGGTGCTGACAATTATATGTGCTCCAAAAAGACGCATATGAAGATGCGTATTCAAAGTGGCGCCTTGGAGATGTTTCCAGAGAGAATAGGGGCCCTACGAAATGCCTTTGAACTGCGCAACTGCAACTGCCCAGCCTTTGGCCGTGTACGTTTACTGTCTGAATGATACCGAGAGCAAAATGAAGGTCAAAATTTTATCCCGCAATCCGGATGACTATCTGCGTGCCACCAAACTCGACATTCACAAGGTGAGCCAGGACTAGCACCGAAAATTATTCCCAAAACAGCTCTCTCTAAAAAAAAATGCAAAAAATAATAAAAAATGTTGTTTCTTTGCAATACT
The DNA here is from genome assembly GCA_030248095.1 of Ptycholaimellus sp. GST1_10. Lineage (NCBI taxonomy): Eukaryota > Metazoa > Nematoda > Chromadorea > Chromadorida > Chromadoridae > Ptycholaimellus > Ptycholaimellus sp. GST1_10. The sequence goes on along the minus strand of JASANA010009745.1, from coordinate 29,040 downwards.
TCACAAATTATTTTATATAAAAAAAATTGCAAAACTGTGTCTAAAGTTGAAACCAATCTATTCAGAGCAAACTTAAAATTCTCCAGGTACCGCGGAACTACAGCCGGGAGCAGCACCCGTTCCAGGAGGCTCGTGAGTACAGCCGAGCCTTGAACGCCGTCAAACTCGGCCGCCTCTTCGCCAAGCCTTTCCTGGCCAGTCTCAGCGGACACTCTGGTCCCATCCCCTCTTTTCATTCCCCATCTCATCAACTGCCCCCTTCTTCACTCCTCACGCCAAAGGAGGCCCATTGCAGAAGGAGTGAGTGTGCTGGCCAAGCATGAGCAGGCCCTGTCACTGCTGCTGTCCGGCTCCTACGATGGGGAGGTGCGGATCTGGGACCTGCCGCGCAAACGCTGCCTTGCCCATCTACAGGCACACACTGGCTGGATTAGAGGTGGCAACTATCCGCTTGCTATCATGCTAGGTGGCAACTATCATGCATGAGAATGAATGAAGAGGCGAGAATGAGTTTGCCTAATCTTCGTTCAAAGGGTAGAGGCGCTCCTGTTCTGTGAACCAATCATAAAAATAGAATAAAAGAGTAAAAGTATTCTTAATAGAATAAAAGTCCTTATTCTAAAAAAATTGCCCTTCTGTATTTTCAACGAGTCCAATATTTGCTAGAAACATTAGCTAGCTAGGTAGACGATGATTTCAACGGCCTGCAAGCTGGTTTTGTTCTGCAATAGCCAAAACATGACTGCAAATCGACTGCTCCAGACAAAATCAGTCATTTGAAATCTGGAGCTAGACTTCCGAGGCCCAGGCAAAATACCTCAAATGCCCACTCTTGCAGGGCTGGTCGTGGAACCAGTGGAGGGGCAGAGCTTCATCTCGGTAGGGGACGACAAGCAGATCAAGCACTGGCGTCTGCTCACGGAGCCGGGGAACTCCGGGGAGGCTTATCCGGAGCCCCTGTTCGCGGTGATCAGCAAAAGCGCTCTCCTCGGCCTCAGCCATCACTGGAAGCGTCCCCAGTTCGCCACCTGCGGCGACTCCGTCCAAATCTGGGACCATCATCGGTTTGCGCCGATTGTATTCGACTAAGAACTGGCGAAATTTCCGCTGGCAAGTCTGAAGATGAATTTGGAGTATTTGTGAAGTTGAAACCTTCATTTTTCTTTCATAAATGAAACTAAATATTACGCAATTATTTTCGAAGGCAATTTTTTTGCAATTTGTAAAAGGGACAAGTCATTGCTTTGCTTTGCTATTGTCAGTGCACCCAACCCAGGCTTGAAACTTGCCAGCATTGGGTATTTCACCTTCATCCATTCCCCCCTGCCCTACAGGGCCTCCCCAATCCGAGCCCTGGACTGGGGCGTGGACTCCGTCTACCGCATCGCCTACAACCGGGTGGAGACGGAGCTGCTGGGCGGCGTCGCCTCCGACCGCGCCATCCTCCTCTACGACGCCCGGGCCAAAGTCCCGCTCCACCGAACCCTCATGCGCCTCCGCTCCAACGCCTTCGTCTGGAACCCCATGGAGGCCTTTGTGTTCTCTGTCGCCTCTGAGGACTACAAGTGCCCCTTTCTTATCCCCAGTAGTTGTCCTGCTTTTGGTGATAGGATGTTGGTTTCTAGCTGCTACACCTTCGACATGCGGCAGATGGGGAAGCCGCTGAATGTACATATGGACCATACGGAGGCTGTGATGGACCTGGACTACTCGCCCACCGGCCGGGAGCTCGTGTCTGGCAGCTACGATCGCTCCATACGCATATTTCCGCTGGACAAGGGACGCAGTCGGTTCGGACCCACTTTTGCCCTTCTCCTTTTAGCCCACCATTCCACTTGTCTTGCTGCTATTAGCTTTTTTATGTCTTCCGTTTATTCAACGGGAATCAAATAGCAGCCCTAAGACTGCACTGACAGGGTTTAGGCGAGTGAAGGCATGATAGTGGGGCATGTGAGGTTTTGTCAAGAAGGGTTTAGTTCTGCTGCTGGTCTTCTAATTGTAGGTCTTTAGTTGGTCTCAAATTTTATTTATAAATTTAATCAATCAAATTCTTCTAGCATCAAACGTATCGAAATAAACACCTCTTTTTCCTGATACGATAAAGATTGGCAGGGAGGTGTACCACACGAAGCGCATGCAGCGGGTGATGTGCGTGTCCTGGAGCGCGGACGCCAAGTTCATCGTCAGCGGCTCCGACGAGATGAACCTGCGCCTCTGGAAGGCCAACGCCTCCGAGAAGCTCGGCCCTGTTGGCCTCCATCTTCTTTTTCAGCCCCTCCTCAACCCCACTCCAGGTACGACCCCGGGAAAGCCGAGCCTTCGAGTACCAGGCCAAGCTGGCCGACAAATTCGCCCACCATCCCCAGGTCTCCCGCATCGTCCGCCATCGCCAGGTGCCTGGGCACATTCGCGGCGCTGCCAGAGAGCATCGTGTCATTCGGTGCCCCTCTTTGCTTCTCTCCTTGGATAAGGCATTTGGGACCAATTCTCTTTTGTGTCTTGTAAATTGCCTTTTTTGTTTTCTATTTCAAAACAAAAACAAAACAGGGAACTTTACAAGACGCAAAGGAGAATTTGGCCCAAATGTCTTATCTGTTATCTTTTTCAACTGAGCAAAGATGGACCATTGATTATCGATTGGCAGGGAGTCGCAGAAGCGGAAGGAGGCCAACCGACGCAAGCACAGCAAAGCGGGCAGCGTGCCCTACAAGGCAGAGCGGGCCAAGCATGTGCTGCGGGAGGAAGACTAGCTATTTCCTCGCTTTTCCCATTCTCTTGTTCTATATGCTGGCTTCTTTCCTTGATGTATTTATCGTCACTAGAATTTCTGCAGCTCAAACTGACGCTGAATATCGCCCCTCACACTTGAAAGCAGGAGTCTGAAAGCGTAGAGTACAAGAAACCGGCATGGAGGCACCGCGTTAGGAGTACACGTAGAGGGTTAGAGTTGGGCTTCAGCCAGCCAAAACAATGGGGGCGATCGCAGCTGTGTGCAAAGCAAGGGTCGCGAAAGAGAAAGGCATCGAGGTTTGAAGGCCGGTCTTCACCCTTCGTCGAGCAAAAGAGTACTTGCATAAAGGTGATGACCAGCCACTCAATCATACTGGGTCATTATTCGATCGATTTCCGAGACATCCGCATCAAGCTCCCATGTACAGCACCAAAAGTCGTGGCATATCAAAGGCACGGGCTACATATCAAAATTATGACAGACGAAAAAGGAGTCAAATTTGGGACGGGGCTAAAAAAGGAAGAGGCATCTGCTAGTAGCCGTTGTGATGGCCATTGGAGTATCCGTTGGTGTGGCCGTTGGTGGTGGGGTGGTAGTGTAGGGAGGAGGAGGATGAGTTGGAGCCCTTGCGGTAGTGCGTTTTGTAGAAATGCTCTAGCGGCTGGCTGGAGTTGGGCAGGATCGGGGTCGGCTCCTTCAGCTGCTGGGCACGGCGAAGCTCTCAAATTCTTCCGCCATTTTGGCCGTTTTAGTTTTATTTCCAGGATGATTAAAATTAACTAGAATCACATAAGCATGAATGTTTGTCTTACTGTTTCAAAGATTTTAGCCACCACAAAGTTGCTGGCTAAGCAGCAATAGTAGACATCCCTTGCTTCTGTTTAGACCATTTTGGAGGCGGATGAGGGCCAAAGCCTAATGATCCCTTAACCCATTTCATTTTTCTACAGAGCACCCTCTCATGCTGTTCTATCGACCCGTGTGTTTAGGGAATAAAAGAAAAAGAAGAAAAAGGAACTGTAAAAACCTCCGCGAAGGGTGCGAAGTTCATCCTCCAGGCTCTTGGCGTCATTCTCAGCCTGTGCCAGGCGCTTGTGCGTTCGCATCAGCTCTTCCGTCTGCTCACGATAGCGCTCCTCCAACTGCCGTCTCAAACCAACCATACTTCACATCTCTCATCCACTTTACATCTAAATGCTTTGGACATCCCAGACTCCGTCCATTAAGTCCCTTTCCTAAATCCAGAATCAACTGGAGCCATTTCCAGGCGGGCTCCCATCTAAGCTCTGTCAATTATTTCAGTCAAACATTCTATTGGGCTCGCGCGAACGGAGCTTTAGCGAAGTGTCAGCGCCCAGCCCCTCTTTTCGACCCAGGTGTACGTTTTTGGGGCTATTGCTAGATCTTAAAATTGATAAGGGTCCTGCTCCTCACAGAAGAATCCAATCGATATGATTCTTCTTGCATTGGAAAGAGCATCATCCAATTGACCAAAACTGCCAAGAAATCGCCAAAAAGTTGCAGCTATCATTAAAAAATCTTGTAAAACCATTTGTCCGAACTCCTCCTCCTCCTCCTCCTCCTCTTCCTTCTTTCCTTCTTCTTCTCCGCATCTATTCAATGGACGATAGTAGGTATTTAATCGGCCTGTACTAAAGGCATCAATCGGCAAGGTCCAATGGTAATTACATGTAATTAGTATAGGTTAATTATGTACAGTGAGTCGTACGGCTGAGTGGTCAAGTGGCTTGTTCGTCTGACTTGGACAAGTGAGGGCTAGGTTCGGACCTAATTCTATGCAAAACTTTTTGCTTTTTATCTTCAACCGTGGATAAAAGATGTGGTACCATCGGAAAGCAAAAATTATTTTTTTCCTCATAAATTATTTTTTGGCTAACTTTTTATTTTTTTTTTTAAACCATAATTCAATTATTAATTTGCTTATTATTAATCAATTCAATTAATAATTTCAATATACAATTTGTTTTTATACATTATATACTATATTTAAAGTGGAAGAAATATCTGGTACCATCGGCAAGCCAAATGTGGCTCTCTTTTCTCTAAAAATTGCAATTGCCTCGAGTAAAAAGTCAAAGAAATACATCTACTACTAGTGGAATCTGCTGAGCCACCTGCATTTTGTTTCAGCGCGCATTGGAAAGAGCCTCTGAACTGCGCGCTGAAACATAATGCAATTGTCTTTGAAGCAGATTCCACTAGTAGTAGATGTATTGCTTTGACTTTTTACTCCAGGCAATTGCAATTTTTAGAGAAAAGAGCCACATTTGGCTTGCCGATGGTACCAGATATACTATAAAGTGGGCAATTATAACCGAATAACAGCCTGTCAGCTAGTCAAGGTTCACCTAGAGCAAAACTACGCAACTCGCTGTGAATATATCAACCTCAAATCCAAACTGCCCCTTTCCTCACCTTTCCCGATCCTTGTCCAGCTCCACGTCGCTCTTCTGCGTGGCCGCGAAGGCCGACAAATTGGTCAATTCCGCCCTCAGCCGCCGCGTCTCCGCCTCCGACTCCAGCCTCCCCCGCTCCGCCTTCCGGAAGTCCTCGCCCAGGTCCAGCAGCTCCGATCGGGCCACCTTCAGACTCCGCTCAGCGCCCGCCAGCCCCTCCTCCTTCTCCATCAGCTCCCGCCGCAGGGCCTCCGTGGCCCGCTCCAGCGTGGAGCGCTCCTGGGTGACCAGCTTCGCCTCCTTCTCCAGCTGCTCCACTCGACGGGCTGTGCAGGGGAGGGTCGTTGGTGGTGTGAAGGAGGGATTGGGGGGGAGGGAATGTACCCAGAGGGTCGCCCAGAGAGACCCGGCGATAGGGCGAGGTGGCCTGCACGGAAGCAGCGGCGTCCGCCTGCCAAGAAAGGTGTGTATCAGGCGTGGTATTTCGACAATTTTCGACTCTCATATGCTCTCATGATCGATGTTTCCAAGATCAATAGGTAGCTAGCTAGTTGAAGAAATAAACTAATGAGAAATTGGATTTTGATTCATATTTTGAATGTTATATTATCAATCAACTTTGGTGGTTTCAAAATTTATTCAAATAAATAATGATAAAATATTCAGGAATAAAAAATAAGAAAAGGATGATCCCCCACCTGTGCCACCTGCTGCCTCAAGGCCTCCAGCTTGAACTGAAGGAGCTGGACCCTGCCCCGCTTCAGCCTGCGGCGGGCGCCCCAGACTTCCGTACTGACTATCCTCCTTCTTCCTCGTCTCCAGCACCGCCTCCAAACCTCCTTCCTTCCTCTCCCCTCCCAAGCCCCCCTCCTCACCTCCAGCGTCGCCCTCTCCGCCTCAATCCTCAGATTGGTCTTGCTCAGGCCCTCGATCTGGTCCTGAAGGCCTGCCACAAAGTCCGCCTGCTTGGCGCGCATCTCCCGCACCGTGTCCGCATGGCCAACAGGCGCTCTTCATCCAAGGCCGCATTGGCCCCAGGGCCAGCTCCTACATTCGCGGGTGCGGAGGCCCTCGGACTTGGAGAGGAGGGCCAGATCGAGCTCGTTCCGTTCGGCGAGTAGGGTGTCGTAGCGGAGGGCGAGGTCTTTGTGGAGGGCGTGCAGGCTGCCGCTCCTCCCGCTCGAGAGCCAGCGCCTCCTCCAGCTCGAAGATGCGCTGCTGGAAAGGATTTGAGGACTGTGAGGCCATACAGCCACTACCCGGGAGACGCGGCGGCTGAGGGCGGAATTGACCAATTTGTCGGCCTTCGCGGCCACGCAGAAGAGCGACGTGGAGCTGGACAAGGATCGGGAAAGGTAAGGAAAGGGGCAGTTTGGATTTGAGGTTGATATATTCACAGCGAGTTGCGTAGTTTTGCTCTAGGTGAACCTTGACTAGCTGACAGGCTGTTATTCGGTTATAATTGCCCACTTTATAGTATATCTGGTACCATCGGCAAGCCAAATGTGGCTCTCTTTTACTCTAAAAATTCCAATTGCCTGCGGTGAAGAGTCAAAGAAATACATCTACTACTTAGTGGAATCTGCTTCAAAGACAATTGCATTATGTTTCAGCGCGCAGTTCAGAGGCTCTTTCCAATGCGCGCTGAAACAAAATGCAGGCCTAATTCAGCAGATTCCACTAATAGTAGATGTATTTCTTTGACTTTTTACTCAAGGCAAATGCAATTTTTAGAGAAAAGAGAGCCACGTATGGCTTGCCGATGGTACCAGATATTTTCTTCCACTTTAAATATTAGTATATAATGTATAAAAACAAATTGTATATTGAAATTATTAATTGAATTGATTAATAATAAGCAAATTAATAATTGAATTATGGTTTAAAATAAAAAATAAAAAGTTTGCTAAAAAATAATTTATGAGGAAAAAAATAATTTTTGCTTGCCGATGGTACCACATGTTTTATCCACTTTTGTATATAAAAAGCAAAAAGTTTTGCATAGAATTAGGTCCGAACCTAGCCCTCACTTGTCCAAGTCAGACGAACAAGCCACTTGACCACTCAGCCGTACGACTCACTGTACATAATTAACCTATACTAATTACATGTAATTACCATTGGACCTTGCCGATTGATGCCTTTAGTACAGGCCGATTAAATACCTACTATCGTCCATTGAATAGATGCGGAGAAGAAGAAGGAAAGAAGGAAGAGGAGGAGGAGGAGGAGGAGGAGTTCGGACAAATGGTTTTACAAGATTTTTTAATGATAGCTGCAACTTTTTGGCGATTTCTTGGCAGTTTTGGTCAATTGGATGATGCTCTTTTCCCAATGCAAGAAGAATCATATCGATTGGATTCTTCTGTGAGGAGCAGGACCCTTATCAATTTTAAGATCTAGCAATAGCCCCAAAAACGTACACCTGGGTCGAAAGAGGGGGTGGGGCGCTGACACTTCGCTAAAGCTCCGTTCGCGCCAGCCCGATGGAATGTTTGACTGAAATAATTGACAGAGCTTAGATGGGAGCCCGCCTGGAAATGGCTCCAGTTGATTCTGGATTTAGGAAAGGGACTTAATGGACGGAGTCTGGGATGTCCAAAGCATTTAGATGTAAAGTGGATGAGAGATGTGGAGTATGGTTGGTTTGAGACGGCAGTTGGAGGAGCGCTATCGTGAGCAGACGGAAGAGCTGATGCGAACGCACAAGCGCCTGGCACAGGCTGAGAATGACGCCAAGAGCCTGGAGGATGAACTTCGCACCCTTCGCGGAGGTTTTTACAGTTCCTTTTTTCTTCTTTTTCTTTTATTCCCTAAACACACGGGTCGATAGAACAGCATGAGAGGGTGCTCTGTAGAAAAATGAAATGGGTTAAGGGATCATTAGGCTTTACTTGGGAGCTTGATGCGGATGTCTCGGAAATCGATCGAATAATGACCCAGTATGATTGAGTGGCTGGTCATCACCTTTATGCAAGTACTCTTTTGCTCGACGAAGGGTGAAGACCGGCCTTCAAACCTCGATGCCTTTCTCTTTCGCGACCCTTGCTTTGCACACAGCTGCGATCGCCCCCATTGTTTTGGCTGGCTGAAGCCCTACTCTACCCTCTACGTGTACTCCTAACGCGGTGCCTCCTTGCCGCTTTCTTGTACTCTACGCTTTCAGACTCCTGCTTTCAAGTGTGAGCGGCGATATTCAGTGTCAGTTTGAGCTGCAGAAATTCTAGTGTCGATAACTACAGCAACAAAAGAAGCCAGCATATAGAACAAGAGAATGGGAAAAGCAAGGAAAAAGCTAGTCTTCCTCCCGCAGCACATGCTTGGCCCGCTCTGCCTTGTAGGGCACGCTGCCCGCTTTGCTGTGCTTGCGTCGGTTGGCCTCCTTCCGCTTCTGCGACTCCCTGCCAATCGATAATCAATGCTCCATCTTTGCTCAGTTGAAAAAGATAACAGATAAGACATTTGGGCCAAATTCTCCTTTGCGTCTTGTAAAGTTCCCTTCTTTGTTTTAGTTTTGAAATAGAAAACAAAAAAGGGAACTTTACGAGACACAAAAGAGAATTGGTCCCAAATGCCTTATCCAAGGAGAGAAGCAAAGAGGGGCACCGAATGACACGATGCTCCCTGGCTGCGCCGCGAATGTGGCCGGGCACCTGGCGATGGCGGACGATGCGGGAGACCTGGGGATGGTGGGCGAATTTGTCGGCCAGCTTGGCCTGGTACTCGAAGGCTCGGCTTTCCCGGGGTCGTACCTGGAGTGGGGTTGAGGAGGGGCTGAAAAAGAAGATGGAGGCCAACAGGGCCGAGCTTCTCGGAGGCATTGGCCTTCCAGAGGCGCAGGTTCATTTCGTCGGAGCCGCTGACGATGAACTTGGCGTCCGCGCTCCAGGACACGCTCATCACCCGCTGCATGCGCTTCGTGTGGTACACCTCCCTGCCAATCTTTATCGTATCAGGAAAAAGAGGTGTTTATTTCGATACGTTTGATGCTAGAAGAATTTAATTGATTAAATTTATAAATAAAATTTGAGACCAACTAAAGACCTACAATTAGAAGACCAGCAGCAGAACTAAACCCTTCTTGACAAAACCTCACATGCCCCACTATCATGCCTTCACTCGCCTAAACCCTGTCAGTGCAGTCTTAGGGCTGCTATTTGATTCCCGTTGAATAAACGGAAGACATAAAAAAGCTAATAGCAGCAAGACAAGTGGAATGGTGGGCTAAGATGAGAAGGGCAAAAGTGGGTCCGAACCGACTGCGTCCCTTGTCCAGCGGAAATATGCGTATGGAGCGATCGTAGCTGCCAGACACGAGCTCCCGGCCGGTGGGCGAGTAGTCCAGGTCCATTACAGCCTCCGTATGGTCCATATGTACATTCAGCGGCTTCCCCATCTGCCGCATGTCGAAGGTGTAGCAGCTGGAAACCAACATCCTATCCCCAAAAGCAGGGCAACTACTGGGGATAAGAAAGGGGCACTTGTAGTCCTCAGAGGCGACGGAGAAGACGAATGCCTCCATGGGGTTCCAGACGAAGGCGTTGGAGCGGAGGCGCATGAGGGTTCGGTGGAGCGGGACTTTGGCCCGGGCGTCGTAGAGGAGGATGGCGCGGTCGGAGGCGACGCCGCCCAGCAGCTCCGTCTCCACCCGGTTGTAGGCGATGCGGTAGACGGAGTCCACGCCCCAGTCCAGGGCTCGGATTGGGGAGGCCCTGTAGGGCAGGGGGAATGGATGAAGGTGAAATACCCAATGCTGGCAAGTTTCAAGCCTGGGTTGGGTGCACTGACAATAGCGAAGCAAAGCAATGACTTGTCACTTTTACAAATTGCAAAAAAATTGCCTCCGAAAATAATTGCGTAATATTTAGTTTCATTTATGAAAGAAAAATGAAGGTTTCAGCTTCACAAGTACTCCAAATTCATCTTCAGACTTGCCAGCGGAAATTTCGCCAGTTCTTAGTCGAATAAAATCGGCGCAAACCGATGATGGTCCCAGATTTGGACGGAGTCGCCGCAGGTGGCGAACTGGGGACGCTTCCAGTGATGGCTGAGGCCGAGGAGGGCGCTTTTGCTGATCACCGCGAAGAGGGGCTCCGGATAAGCCTCCCCGGAGTTCCCCGGCTCTGTGAGCAGACGCCAGTGCTTGATCTGCTTGTCGTCCCCTACCGAGATGAAGCTCTGCCCCTCCACTGGTTCCACGACCAGCCCTGCAAGAGTGGGCATTTGAGCTATTTTGCCTGGGCCTCGGAAGTCTAGCTCCAGATTTCCAATGACTGATTTTGTCTGGAGCAGTCGATTTGCAGTCATGTTTTGGCTATTGCAGAACAAAACCAGCTTGCAGGCCGTTGAAATCATCGTCTACCTAGCTAGCTAATGTTTCTAGCAAATATTGGACTCGTTGAAAATACAGAAGGGCAATTTGTTTAGAATAAGGACTTTTATTCTATAAGAATACTTTTACTCTTTTATTCTATTTTTATGATTGGTTCACAGAACAGGAGCGCCTCTACCCTTTGAACGAAGATTAGGCAAACTCATTCTCGCCTCTTCATTCATTCTCATGCATGATAGTTGCCACCTAGCATGATAGCAAGCGGATAGTTGCCACCTCTAATCCAGCCAGTGTGTGCCTGTAGATGGGCAAGACAGCGTTTGCGCGGCAGGTCCCAGATCCGCACCTCCCCATCGTAGGAGCCGGACAGCAGCAGTGACAGGGCCTGCTCATGCTTGGTCAGCACACTCACTCCTTCTGCAATGGGCCTCCTTTGGCATGAGGAGTGAAGAAGGGGGCAGTTGATGAGATGGGGAATGAAAAGAGGGGATGGGACCAGAGTGTCCGCTGAGACTGGCCAGGAAAGGCTTGGCGAAGAGGCGGCCGAGTTTGACGGCGTTCAGGGCTCGGCTGTACTCACGAGCCTCCTGGAACGGGTGCTGCTCCCGGCTGTAGTTCCGCGGTACCTGGAGAATTTTAAGTTTGCTCTGAATAGATTGGTTTCAACTTTAGACACAGTTTTGCAATTTTTTTTATATAAAATAATTTGTAAAGTATTGCAAAGAAACAACATTTTTTATTATTTTTTGCATTTTTTTAGAGAGAGCTGTTTTGGGAATAATTTTCGGTGCTAGTCCTGGCTCACCTTGTGAATGTCGAGTTTGGTGGCACGCAGATAGTCATCCGGATTGCGGGATAAAATTTTGACCTTCATTTTGCTCTCGGTATCATTCAGACAGTAAACGTACACGGGCAAAGATTGGGCAGTTGCAGTTGCGCAGTTCAAAGGCATTTCGTAGGGCCCCTATTCTCTCTGGAAACATCTCCAAGGCGCCACTTTGAATACGCATCTTCATATGCGTCTTTTTGGAGCACATATAATTTTCAGCACCCTTTCAACCAATCTCTTGCTTCTGCTGCTTCAACCGCTTTATCGATTAACAAAGCCATCATCGTCCTAGCGGCCCGCAATTCATCAAAACGACAGCCAGCCTCTGATGCAAACCGAGAAGGGACAGCCAGCGAAGAGGAATCAATACCTCTCCGGCTGGGCCCCCAGCAGAGAAGCTCTTGCAATTCCCAGAGCCAGGCTCCGCCAGGCATCCCTTGGACGCCCATTTCCTCCCAGAGGCCTCCTCTCTTGCCATTCAGGTGCCTTACCTTCCTGCAGCGCAATCCCCCTTCACCTCTCCGAGAGGATTAGCAAACCCTGTGCGCGATGACTGTACCTAGAGGGGGAGTCTGGTTTCGCATTTCGCTGCCAGCTCCCCCCTCTTTTGTTGAAAAAAGACGCCCTTTTCTCGCTCCCTTCCACTGCTGTCCTTATGACCGGGGCAGTAAAGGCTGTGCCCCCCCCTTCCTTACTGTTTGGGTGCGGCTGCTGGAGCAAGCACGTACATCCTCAGCATAGAGCCTCTAATACCCTCCCCCTGCACCCCCCCCCCCCCCCCCCCCCTTTGAAGCCTCCCTCAACCTGTGGCACCCGGGAAGCCTCCTCCCCCGCGCATATGCCGAAGCTAAACCCCCTGCTCACCTTTACTCCCTCCCGGCCGACCTTTATTCCGAGAAACTGTTTTTCAGCTTCAGACTTCTCAGTCTCTGCTGTCGGGTGACTGTTTCTGAAGCGATCTAAAAAGAGGCCATTAGCATCGATTTTCCCCCTGTTTGCAGAGTCCAGGAGCCAGAGATGACTCACGCCATCAGCCGCATGCCGTCCACTGACGTCATGACCTAAACATCAATAAACCCTGAGCCAGCCTGCCTTCATTCCCGCCGCCCCTCATTCCTCGCAAGCAAGGAGAGCTCATCAACGATGTCCTTCCTCCTGTCCGTCCTCTCGGGCCTGAAGATCTTCACGCCGTCGGGGGTGACGGACGATTTCACGGACCGCTTCCACTACCAGCTGAGCACGGGACTGCTGGTGGCCTTTGCGATCCTCGTCAGCTTCAAACAGTTCGGCGGGAAGCCCATGGAGTGCATGGTGCCGGAGACATTCAGCGGGCCCTGGGAGGAGTATGCGGAGCAGTACTGCTTCGCCATGAACACCTACTACCTGCCCATCTCCAAGCAGGTCATTCTGGGCCCCTGCAATCTGACTTGTGATGAACCATTGCTGATTTGTTGTTGCATATATATATGGCTGATTGAATTATATACGGACTTTTTGACCGCGGAGCGGCCCGAAGGGCCGCTCCGCGGTCTATAGAGGTTACAGAACTTTTGTCCTCATATATATATATGTATATATATCTGCAAGTGCTGGGCACGGGCGAATTCTCAACGGATCTGGACATACTTTTTTTTTCCTGAAAGCTATCATGTGCCGCTTGGATCCTGGAGGGGTGGAACCGGTTTCCGACCATTTGAAGCATTACTTTTTTGGGTAGAAAGGTTTAAACATTGCAATATACAGTTTTTGCGCTCTAGCACCTGTAATCTTGAGAATTGCACAAACAACTTGAGTTTTTTTGTTCACAAGTCGTATATAACGATTCCAAATCTGTGCTTACTTTTGAAAATGGTTGAGAAACCACAGACTTGCCCTCTTGAGTGACAAACTTGCACGCATGACAATAGAATCAATAATTAGTAGCAGCTGAACGGCTGATAATTGAACAGAACACTTGAGTTTTTTTGTTCACAAGTCGTATATAACGATTCCAAATATGTGCTTACTTTTGAAAATGGTTGAGAAACCACAGACTAGCCCTCTTGGGTGACAAACTTTCACGCATGACAATAGCATCAATGATTAGTAGCAGCTGAACGGCTGATAATTGCACAGAAGACTTGAGTTTTTTTGTTCACAAGTCGTATATAACGATTCCAAATCTGTGCTTACTTTTGAAAATGGTTGAGAAACCACAGAATTTTCCTTTTGAGATGCAATGATCACTTTCACAGCAGACTTTTTCCTTAATTTTTTGATTTTACTACATGTGGAGGTGTAAGCGCTCCGCGGTCACCTATTGCGCTTTGCGCCATATACTTGTTTTAGTTTGTTTTGCCTGCCATGATTGTTTTTTGTCGGTTGCTAGGTTTGGACTTGACTGGTCTTTCAGGTGGCAACAACATCGCTGGACGAGCGGACAGATCGGCAGATCAACTACTACCAGTGGGTGCCGTTCGTGCTCATCATCGAGTCCGCCTGCTTCCAGATACCCTACATGGTCTGGAAGGTTCTCGGCCATCACTCCGGTGCCTCACCTTTCCCAATTTTACTGCATTTGCATCAATCCATCAACAGCTTAGGCATCCGCATCCACGATCTGGTGGACGACGCAGCTGACAAGAAGAACATGGACCCTGCCACTCGCACCCAGACCATCGTCTCTCTCAAGACCCACCTGGAGAACGCCCTCAAGTTCCACAGACGTCTCTTCCGACGCAAGCTACAGCCTCATGGCATTGTGCGGTTCGACTCTTTTCACCTCCCTTACTTCTCCTCTTGCTCCGGGTTCTCTTCCTGACCCCTCCTCTGGTCGTTGTATCCCTTGATTGACGATGATGCACACACACACACTCCACACCTGGCTTTGGCCACCACCGATTTGCTTGCTCCCCCTGGTGCTGAGTGAAACTGTTGCCGGTGAAAACCTGCCCTACCAGCCTGCAGCAAGCCAGGGCCTCTAAATTGCAGCAGGTAAAGATAGCTCAAATCTTTCGGTACTCTCGTTTCTGGGCCTCCTAGAGGGCTGGACTGCCTATTCGCACACTCCCCCTCTGTATAGCTTTCTCTCCTGCACACTACGCCATTGCTTGCCAGCGAAGGGCCACTTTTGCTTAGAGTGTTCACCAGGCTTCGTGTTCCAACCTCTCACTCACAAGGCCTGCCTCAGTTGTCCCGCTTACACATTCATGCGTCCAGAATTGAGACGAGGAATGATCGAGTGCAAGAGAGGATTGAAGGTGCCTGAACCTGCCCTACACCTCCTCCTACGTCAGTCTGCTATTCCTGGCTGTCAAGGGGCTGTACTTCACCAACGCGGCACTGCAGTTCTTCCTCATGAACCGATTCCTGGAGACCTCGGAGAAGGATGCCTATGGATGGGGGATCATTAGCGTATTGGCTCAGTTGCAATCGGCTGATTGTATAGAATCGAAAAATGGATGCAGGATCTCTTGAATGGAACTACTTGGGAGCATACTGGGGCCTTTCCCAGAGTTACCCTATGCGACTATGAGGTTTGACGATTAGCCACCAAATTCTTTGTTCAGAAGCAATTGATCCATTCATAGGTGCGAGTGGTGGGCAATGTTCAGCGATACACCATGCAATGTGTGCTGGTCATCAATATGCTCAATGAAGTATTGTTCCCTTGCTTTTGCTTCTACAGGCTGGAAACGGAGGAGTTTCAGAAAATTTTTCTGTTCCTCTGGTTCTGGTACAACATACTCATGTTTCTGACACTACTTTCCGTTGTCTACTGGGTCATCATCCTGTTCATCCCATTCTTCAGGTACATCATTTTCAGCCACACTAAAACACCCCATCCAAAACTATTCCAGTCGAGTCTTCATTTCCCGTCATATGGAGCTGTGCGAGATGCCCTTCGACTCCAAGGACAGCGAGAAGGATGTGGAGCGCTTCGTGGCTTCCTACCTGCACACGGATGGCGTCTTCGTCATCCGCATGATCGAGATGCAGACCAACGTCATCTTCGGCACCGACCTCGTCCTCTGCCTCTGGAAGTCCTTCTATCACATCGAGGAGGTCGTCGAGGTACCCTGCCTCCTTCTAATCCCCTTTCCCTCCTAACCCCACCCCCCTCACCTTCCAACAACCCCTCAGAACTGGCGCAGTGGCGGCACCATGAGCTGTCCAGTGGGCGACGTCGCCCCGCCCATCCGCCCCCCGCGCAAAGGCCATGGCGGCATTGCCATCGGTTCACACCTCTTCTTCCTCCCTCACCTCCCAGCCCACCTTCCCCCCTTTCCCCAGGCGGCAACAGCTCTGCCCAGCTCCGCTGGCGCTCTGCCGCCCGCCGTCTCAGCCGCTCTCGGGAGCGGGAGGAGGAGGAGGCAGCTGAGCGAGATCGGGAGAATCGACGCAACACCGACCAACCACCGGCCCACACGACCATCAACTGGCCGGATGCCGGGCATCAGCGGAAGGAGCCGGAAAGGTGGCCGGTCCCTTGGCCGGGTACTATTGGAGAATGATGGGGCTGATTGAAGCCGGCTGCAGCGCCCCGATCCTGGGAGCTGGTGGGGGACAGCAGCGGAGAGAGGAGGAGGAGGGGAGAGGCAGAGAGCGGAGTCCCGCCAGCCGCTTCTTCAGCAGCATCACGCCCTGCCGCAAAGAGCAGATCCTCACTCCAGAGCACCTCTCAGTGCCCACCGGACAGGCCCACAGGCCGCGCATAACCGGTGCGTTTCGGCCTGCCTTGGGGCTTGCTTGGGTTGAGGAATGACTAATGGGCGACCAGCAGGCGCGGATATTCTGTAAAATTTCGGGGGGGGAATAGGGGGAAAAATTTTTGACAATTAGCTTTAACCTGCGCGTGAAGCGCGCAGGAAAATTTTTTTTTACCAAGAGCAATTTTTTTCACCATTGTTTTTTACCTTGACTGCTAATTTTAGATGAAAAATTTTTTAATTTTGGCGAAATATTTTTATTTACGCGTGCAGCTTGACATTTTTTCAACAATATAGTCCAACAAGGTGTTCTCGGCTGTTGCCAAGATGCGCGGCCTCACCTCAAGACAACAACTAGATGAAAATTCATGGCAAAATTCAACCGATCTCAATGAAAAGCCATGAATTATACAAGTTCAAATTTTTGAAAATTCAAGATTTTTGGTTTTTGACTATAAATCGAGTAATACTAAAAATTTCAAATATTTCTCTCGCCAGATTCAAGATAATACTATCCCGGACGTACATACCAAAAATCAGCTAATTTCATTGAAAAACCAAAGACTTATGCATGTTCAAATTTTCGAAACATCAAGATTTTGGGTTTTTGACAATGAATCGATAAATAACAAATATTCCGAAAATTCCTTTTGCCAGCTTCAAGATATTACTTTACCGGACGTACCTGCAAAAATTCAGCAAATTTCATTGAAAAACCAGTGATTTATGATTTTTCGTATTTTGAAACATCAAAAAATTGAGTTTTGGGCGAAATTCAAAAAAATACGCCAAGCGCAAAAAATGGTCCCGAGGCACCGCCTAGGCGGACCTTCATGCAAAAAATCAGCCAATTTCGTTGAAAAACCGCGGAGTACGGGCCTGGGACACACATATATATATATATATGCGGAAAGACGGACGCAAAAATGAGGTAACTGGTTAAGCTGGCCTTGGCCGCCCGCCGCTTCGGGCAGGGCGCCAGAGCTCCTCCGGCCTCCGGGCACGGGTGCTACGGCCCCTACGCTTCGCCTAGCACGCTCCGGGGCCTCCGCACCCATGCCCTCCGGCCTACGGAGCTCTGACTGCCCTGCCCTCCGCGGCAGGCGGCCTTCGGCCGCCCAAAAATTCAAGGAAACATCAAACAAAAAAAACCATGTAAGGTTATATGTCTATGCGCGCGAAGCGCGCAAAATTTTTTTTACATTTTCTATCTAAAGCGATAAAATTTCCTCCCTTCCTGATAATTTCGGGGGGGGGAATTAGCCCCCCCCCCCCCCGCCCCGAAATCATTTCGGGGGGGGGGGGAACTTCCCCCCTTTCCCCCCCCCCCCCCCAATATCCCGCCACTGGCGACCAGACTGACTGACAATTAAATAAAAATTGAATTGCTGTGCAACTGCTTCAAATGAACTGGCATTGCCAATAGCCTGCCAAGATTTTCTGCAATTTCCTACCCTCCTTGCTCGATTGATCATCAGAGCTTGTCCAATTCGTCGACCCAACTTTCCAACCTTTTCTCGGCCTCATGTCCAAGGCGTGTTTGAGTCATCGATGACGCTCGGCCGGCCAAGCCCGGCGCCGGCTCCTCCAACGCCTCCTCCTCTCCCTTCGGCTCTCCCCTAACCCCGCCCGCCGCCTCCACAGCCCCAGCCCTCCGCTGGCTCCACTCTCAGGCCCCGCCGCTGCCCCCGGCTGACGGTGCTCCTCTCCCTGTAATGCCTCACAATTCACGCTGCCTGCTGCCTATTCACATTGTCCCTTGTCTCGCAGTGAAGGCTTTGGCCAAGCTTAGTAGAGGCTGCAGCAGCCTTGTAAGTCCTCTTCTAGCAGGCAATGCCGCCCAGCATGATCTTGCAATATTCGCAGTCCGTAATCGATGGATAAGAACCGTACTGGAAAGGAAATAAAGGAAGAGATTGTAGGTAGAGAGACAGCCGCTGCTAGCGCCGCCCAACGCTACTTCGACTCCGCCTGAATCTCCTGCCTGACCCCTGCTCCATTCCCCCAACAGAGTCCACAAGGAGCTTTTCTGCCCGCCAGACAGAACTCGCCTGTCTTCCAAAGCCCAGCCTATTCTCTCCAGGCCGTCGTTCCAGTACCACAGAGCTACCAAAGCTTTGCTGCTTGTATTTAGGCCAGGATTTTGTGTCGCTAGACAGTAGACCTCCGGTGTTTAGGCTGTCGGGTGCCATGCAATTTCTCATGCTTTCTCCCTTATTCGTCTCTGTACACCAACATTTTGAACAAAGCCGAGGGTCATGAGCATTTCCAAACGCAAACAGCCAGGTTGTTGCCGAAGAACATGTAGAGAATGTTGCCCTGCTCGTGAGAAATTTCCAGCCCGAACTGTTCTCCTTCAAGGATCCGAACAATTTCATTTCAGTATTCAGTGCCAAATTATTGATGAAATGGCAACCCACAACGACATGCCAAGAGCCGCCGTATCTAGAGTCCAGCGTTTCTTTAATTAGTTGGGCAGCACTCTTGCAATGGGAATATTTTGTGAGGAGAAAAAAATATTAGAAAATTTGTCGAACCTGATTATTGTCTGGATAATTCTCGCATGCACTGGCACACAGCCGCATGGTATCCTCCTTCACTGCCTCTGTCATTTCAGTGTGCTGCAAATTTGCAAATTTATGTATGCCATTTTTAAAAGAACATGCCCAATTTAATCCACGCGGTAAAATTCTGCGTCAACTGGCACTGTCAACTGTTTCGCATAAATCTCTATACAGCTCTAAGAAACTGCTTTTAAACTTCCCATGCCAGCTAGCGCCCAGTTCTCTTAACTTGTTTACATGATCAACGAAACAAACAAACTGACCCTGATGCTTTCCTTCCCAAAAACATCTTCCTTTTGACGCAAAGTGGTAGAAAATCAGAAAAAAACTCACCCGGACAAGCGGGAAGGTGAAGATGCGCTTGAAGGGGTCGCGGCTTTGCTCCGTCTTCAGCATTCTTCCAGCGCGCCTCAGAAATACAAGAGAGGAGGGCTAAGGCAGAAGGCGAGAGGGAAAGCGCGCGCCTATTGCCTCCCTCCTTTTCCCCTCCCCAGCGAGGCCAGTATCTCTCCTCTCCACCAGGCCCAGGCCTTTCCCCCCAGCTCCCATTCCCTGGGTCAGATTAATGGCTTTGTTGGCCGCCTCCCAGCAGCCTCCTCCCTCTATCGATCCAAGCTGCTCCAAGGAAAACGCTTTTCTTCTCTGGCAGTATAAGGAAGAAGAATGATGCAACGGCAAATATCTGCCCAATCCACTTTCTCTCATCAAAGGCGCTCAAAAGGGCAAACTGTTGAGAATTTCAAGGATAGAGGATCAAAGTTGGTTAGATTGGATCAAGGCATGCAAGAGACGGTAATGAGAATTTACATACGCCGTGCTACATTTCAGGATTAGACCATGCAATGCTTGGGGTCTGAAGTATTGAGTACGGGCTGATCTTTTCATGTTATTGGAAATGGCCGTATTAAACATATTCATCCAATTCTATTTTCAGAGTCCGTAATATGGTTTCCTCGGGCTAAAATACGTTGCTGCTTCAGTTTGGATCCCCCAAGCTCAATAGCGGATGAAAAAGTGAGCCCGGATATGCCTTATGTTTTACAAGAGTAAAATGCTACAGCATGAGCAGCTTATGAATTGCCAATCATCAAAAAGAACTAAACAAGATGTGACAAAATGATGATAAATTTAGTTTTAAATTATAAACCATTTTGAGTTAAAAGTTTAAAAGCTTCATCTACAAAATCCACTGATCATTCATAAGCAGGCGGCAATTTATGGCAGGAAACCAGTCACCTAGATTATTGCAGTTTTTGTTTTGTCTTCAATTATTTGCTTAAATGATAATTTATTTGTTAACTTTATTTTAAAGCCTTTTACAAAATGAAAACAGGTCAAAGTTAAACCATGGAGGTGAATATATACACCTCCATGGTTAAACCATGATTCAGATCAGATAACAATAAAAAAATTGATCATATTGCAAATGCCTGCAAAATTTAACTTTACCTTACCTAATTTCGATTTTATTTCAGTTTGTTTGGT
Organism: Ptycholaimellus sp. GST1_10; assembly: GCA_030248095.1. Taxonomy (NCBI): domain Eukaryota; kingdom Metazoa; phylum Nematoda; class Chromadorea; order Chromadorida; family Chromadoridae; genus Ptycholaimellus; species Ptycholaimellus sp. GST1_10. The sequence continues at coordinate 8,994 of JASANA010009745.1, read as the reverse complement.
TTATTTTTTACACCTTATTTTGTAAATTTATAATTTCATCATGACTAAAAATTCAAAAAATTTCTTCGATTTAGATTAAAAGCATCCAATTCATTTTAATATTTTATCTTTCATTATTCATATTTTCTTTTATCTTTCACTAATTTTGTCCTCTTTGTGCCAAAATTGCCGCCTGCTTATGAATGATCAGTGGATTTTGTAGATGAAGCTTTTAAACTTTTAACTCAAAATGGTTTATAATTTAAAACTAAATTTATCATCATTTTGTCACAGCTTGTTTAGTTATTTTTGATGATTGGCAATTCATAAGCTGCTCATGCTGTAGCATTTTACTCTTGTCTAGATCTTGGCCATGTGGACGGCATATTTACTTGCCACATGAACAAGGCTTAAAACAGTTATTATTGGGGAAGAGTCATTGCTTGGTCTTTTTTTTGTCTGGAGGCAAAATTTTCCTTGTTTGTTCATGGACTAAAGCAGTGTTGCGCCATAGTTAGGACAAACAGCTATTAAAACCTATTGCATGCAAGCTAACCTGAGCATCAGTTTATAAAAAACTGCGCAGTTTCACTGAAATGAAACATAAGGAACTTGGGTAGAGCACAAAATCGAAATAAATCGCTCTGAAAAACGTGAATTGATTGGGAAATTTCTCCTTATAACCTGTGGCAAAAATAGCACAATTGGAAAGCTGAATCGATTTGCCAAAACACGTAATTCTTAGTTTTTTCTATTTCGCTTTTGTAGTAAAATGGCATCATGTCAAAATTTGGAATGTCCCTATTTTTGCAGGTTTCTTTCATATTTTTGAAAATATTTCAAATTCTAAGCCCTAAATCAAAATTTCAAGAATTTTGCCATCTGGAGCACACTGAGAGCATTCGATTGATGTATATATGTCCTAGGGTTTAACCTACCAGTCTTCCAATCAATTCGGTCACACGCAACCATGCAAAAACTCGATCACCCATTCATAACTAGGGCGCTGTCGCGCCCTAGGATAAGTCAGCTAACCTAAGTCCTGCCTGGTACTCAAAACGGTCACTAAATTTTTCCTTGACTTTGCGCCCAATCAGTCTTCGAATTGTGCTACAATATTCCAATGTTCTGATTCAAATTCTGATTCTCCCCAAATTTACGCCATGCTTTCAAGTTTCAACGAATGCTGCAACCTTTACCCAACCTGTTAAAAGAATAAAGACTTAGAAATCACATAAGGGCCATAATTAGGTCGTTTTCTCGGTATGTAATGGGGAAGTAAATGACGGTTACAGGATCTGGAAAAGTTGCACTGTTGCGAATTTCACGGAAAGCAAAAAATATAACCTTAGCTGCTTTAACCGGATTTAGCTTTGCTGCCAGATTTGGCTTTACTCTTTGGCTTTGCTGCCTATTTGGCTTTACTGCCTGATTTGGCTTTGCTGGAAGGTGGTGGAGGTGGTGGAGGTGGTGGAGGTGGTGGAGGTGGTGGAGGTGGTGGAGGTGGTGGAGGTGGTGGAGGTGGTGGAGGTGGTGGAGCTGGTGGAGCTGGTGGAGGTGGTGGAGGTGGTGGTGGTGGTGGAGGTGGTGGAGGTGGTGGAGGTGGTGGAGGTGGTGGAGGTGGTGGAGGTGGTGGAGCTTCCACTGGTGGTGGAGCTTCAACTGGTGGTGGGGCTTCAACTGGTGGTGGAGCTTCCACTGGTGGTGGAGCTTCAACTGGTGGTGGGGCTTCAACTGGTGGTGGAGCTTCTACAGGTGGTGAAGCTTCCACTGGTGGAGGGGCATCAACAGCCTTGCTGCCTGATTTGGCTTTGCTTCCTGATTTAGCCTTGCTGCCAGACTTAGCTTTGCTGCCTGATTTAGCTTTGCTGCCTGATTTGGATTTGCTGGAAGGTGGTGGAGGTGGTGGAGCTTCAACTGGTGGTGAAGCTTCAACTGGTGGTGGAGCTTCCACTGGTGGTGGAGCTTCCACTGGAGGTGGAGCTTCCACTGGTGGTGGAGCTTCCACTGGTGGTGGAGCTTCCACTGGTGGTGGAGCTTCCACTGGTGGAGGGGCATCAACAGCCTTGCTGCCTGATTTGGCTTTGCTTCCTGATTTAGCCTTGCTGCCAGACTTAGCTTTGCTGCCTGATTTAGCTTTGCTGCCTGATTTAGCTTTGCTGCCTGATTTGGTTTTGCTGGAAGGTGGTGGAGGTGGTGGAGCTTCAACTGGTGGTGGAGCTTCCACTGGTGGTGGAGCTTCAACTGGTGGTGGGGCTTCAACTGGTGGTGGAGCTTCTACAGGTGGTGGAGCTTCCACTGGTGGAGGGGCATCAACTGCTTTGCTGCCTGATTTTGCTTTGCTGCCAGATTTAGCCTTGCTGCCTGACTTAGCTTTGCTTCCTGACTTAGCTTTGCTGCCAGATTTGGATTTGCTGGAAGGTGGTGGAGGTGGTGGAACTTCCACTGGTGTTGGAGCTTCTACAGGTGGTGGAGCCTCCACTGGTGGAGGGGCATCAACAGCTTTGCTGCCTGATTTGGCTTTGCTGCCTGATTTGGCTTTGCTGCCTGATTTGGCTTTGCTGCCTGATTTAGCCTTGCTCCCAGATTTAGCTTTGCTGCCTGATTTAGATTTACTGGAAGGTGCTGGAGGAGGTGGAGCTTCCACTGGTGGAGGGGCATCAACAGCTTTGCTACCTGATTTGGCTTTGCTACCTGATTTAGCCTTGCTGCTTGACTTAGCCTTGCTGCCTGACTTAGCTTTGCTTCCTGACTTAGCTTTGCTGCCCGATTTGGATTTGCTGGAAGGTGGTGGAGGTGGTGGAGCTGCCACTGGTGGAGGGGCATCAACAGCTTTGCTGCCAGATTTGGCTTTGCTGCCTGATTTAGCCTTGCTGCCAGACTTAGCCTTGCTCCCTGATTTAGCTTTGCTGCCAGATTTAGATTTACTGGAAGGTGGTGGAGCTTCCACTGGTGGAGGGGCATCAACAGCTTTGCTGCCAGATTTGGCTTTGCTGCCTGATTTAGCCTTGCTGCCAGACTTAGCCTTGCTCACTGATTTAGCTTTGCTGCCTGATTTTGATTGGCTGGAAGGTGGTGGAGGTGGTGGAGCTGCCACTGGTGGAGGGGCATCAACAGCTTTGCTACCTGACTTGGCTTTGGTACCTGATTTAGCCTTGCTGCCTGACTTAGCCTTGCTCCCTGATTTAGCTTTGCTGCCTGATTTGACTTTGCTGCCTGATTTAGATTTGCTCGAAGGTGATGGAGCTTCCACTGGTGGAGGAGCATCAACAGCTTTGCTTCCTGACTTGGCTTTGCTGCCTGATTTAGCCTTGCTGCCAGACTTAGCCTTGCTCCCTGATTTAGCTTTGCTGCCAGATTTAGATTTACTGGAAGGTGGTGGAGCTTCCACTGGTGGAGGGGCATCAACAGCTTTGCTACCTGACTTGGCTTTGCTGCCTGATTTAGCCTTGCTGCCAGACTTAGCCTTGCTCACTGATTTAGCTTTGCTGCCTGATTTTGATTGGCTGGAAGGTGGTGGAGGTGGTGGAGCTGCCACTGGTGGAGGGGCATCAACAGCTTTGCTACCTGACTTGGCTTTGCTACCTGATTTAGCCTTGCTGCCTGACTTAGCCTTGCTCCCTGATTTAGCTTTGCTGCCTGATTTGGCTTTGCTGCCTGATTTAGATTTGCTCGAAGGTGATGGAGCTTCCACTGGTGGAGGAGCATCAACAGCTTTGCTTCCTGACTTGGCTTTGCTGCCTGATTTAGCCTTGCTGCCAGACTTAGCCTTGCTCCCTGACTTGGCTTTGCTGCCTGATTTGGATTTGCTGGAAGGTGGTGGAGCTTCCACTGGTGGAGGGGCATCAACAGCTTTGCTTCCTGACTTGGCTTTGCTGCCTGATTTAGCCTTGCTGCCAGATTTAGCCTTGCTCCCTGACTTGGCTTTGCTGCCTGATTTGGATTTGCTGGAAGTTGGTGGAGCTTCCACTGGTGGAGGGGCATCAACAGCTTTGCTACCTGACTTGGCTTTGCTGCCTGACTTAACCTTGCTGCCTGACTTAGCCTTGCTCCCTGATTTGGCTTTGCTGCCTGATTTGGATTTGCTGCCTGATTTGGATTTGCTGGAAGGTGGTGGAGATTCCACTGGTGGAGGGGCATCAACAGCGTTGCTTCCTGACTTGGCTTTGCTGCCTGATTTAGCCTTGCTGCCAGACTTAGCCTTGCTCCCTGACTTGGCTTTGCTGCCTGATTTGGATTTGCTGGAAGGTGGTGGAGATTCCACTGGTGGAGGGGCATCAACAGCTTTGCTTCCTGACTTGGCTTTGCTGCCTGATTTAGCCTTGCTGCCAGATTTAGCCTTGCTCCCTGACTTGGCTTTGCTGCCTGATTTGGATTTGCTGGAAGGTGGTTGAGATTCCACTGGTGGAGGGGCATCAACAGCTTTGCTTCCTGACTTGGCTTTGCTGCCTGATTTAGATTTGCTCCCTGAATTTGCTTTGCTGCCTGATTTAGCTTTGCTTCCTTTGCTTCCTCCATCACTTTTAGCTTTACTTCCTTTGCTGCCACTATCTGGACCATCATCATTTACACTTTTACCTTTGCTTCCTTTGCTTCCTCCATCACTTTTAGCCTTGCTTCCTTTGCTGCCACTATCAGGACCATCATCATTTACACTTTTGCCTTTGCTTCCTTTGCTTCCTCCAGCACTTTTAGCTTTGCTTCCTTTGCTACCACTATCTGGACCATCATCATTTACACTTTTGCCTTTGCTTCCTTTGCTTCCTCCATCACTTTTACCTTTGCTTCCTTTGCTGTCTCCATCACTTTTACCTTTGCTTCCCTTGCTGCTTCCATCTTCTCCACTGTTTGGTACGCTCTTGCCTTTGCTTCCCTTGCTGCTTCCATCTTCTCCACTGTTGGGTACGCTCTTGCCTTTGCTTCCCTTGCTGCTTCCATCTTCTCCACTGTTGGGTACGCTCTTGCCTTTGCTTCCCTTGCTGCTTCCATCTTCTCCACTGTTGGGTACGCTCTTGCCTTTGCTTCCCTTGCTGCTTCCATCTTCTCCACTGTTTGGTACGCTCTTGCCTTTGCTTCCCTTGCTGCTTCCATCTTCTCCACTGTTCGGTACGCTCTTGCCTTTGCTTCCCTTGCTGCTTCCATCTTCTCCACTGTTGGGTACGCTCTTGCCTTTGCTTCCCTTGCTGCTTCCATCTTCTCCACTGTTCGGTACGCTCTTGCCTTTGCTTCCCTTGCTGCTTCCATCTTCTCCACTGTTCGGTACGCTCTTGCCTTTGCTTCCTTTGCTGCTTCCATCTTCTCCACTGTTCGGTACGCTCTTCCCTTTGCTTCCTTTGCTGCTTCCATCTTCTCCACTGTTCGGTACGCTCTTGCCTTTGCTTCCTTTGCTGCTTCCATCTTCTCCACTGTTCGGTACGCTCTTGCCTTTGCTTCCCTTGCTGCTTCCATCTTCTCCACTGTTGGGTACGCTCTTGCCTTTGCTTCCCTTGCTGCTTCCATCTTCTCCACTGTTGGGTACGCTCTTGCCTTTGCTTCCCTTGCTGCTTCCATCTTCTCCACTGTTGGGTACGCTCTTGCCTTTGCTTCCCTTGCTGCTTCCATCTTCTCCACTGTTGGGTACGCTCTTGCCTTTGCTTCCCTTGCTGCTTCCATCTTCTCCACTGTTGGGTACGCTCTTGCCTTTGCTTCCCTTGCTGCTTCCATCTTCTCCACTGTTGGGTACGCTCTTGCCTTTGCTTCCCTTGCTGCTTCCATCTTCTCCACTGTTGGGTACGCTCTTGCCTTTGCTTCACTTGCTGCTTCCATCTTCTCCACTGTTGGGTACGCTCTTGCCTTTGCTTACATTGCTGCTTACATCTACTCCACTATTGGGTACGCTCTTGCCTTTGCTTCCCTTGCTGCTTACATCTTCTCCACTGTTCGGTACGCTCTTGCCTTTGCTTCCCTTGCTGCTTCCATCTTCTCCACTGTTGGGTACGCTCTTGCCTTTGCTTCCCTTGCTGCTTCCATCTTCTCCACTGTTGGGTACGCTTTTGCCTTTGCTTCCCTTGCTGTTTCCATCTTCTCCACTGTTGGGTACGCTCTTGCCTTTGCTTCCTTTGCTGTTTCCATCTTCTCCACTGTTGGGTACGCTCTTGCCTTTGCTTCCTTTGCTGTTTCCATCTTCTCCACTGTTCGGTACGCTCTTGCCTTTGCTTCCCTTGCTGCTTCCATCTTCTCCACTGTTTGGTACGCTTTTGCCTTTGCTTCCTTTGCTGCTTCCATCTTCTCCACTGTTCGGTACGCTCTTCCCTGTGCTTCCCTTGCTATTTCCATCTTCTCCACTATTTGGTACGCTTTTGCCTTTGCTTCCCTTGCTGTTTCCATCTTCTCCACTGTTCGGTACGCTTTTGCCTTTGCTTCCCTTGCTGTTTCCATCTTCTCCACTGTTTGGTACGCTCTTGCCTTTGCTTCCCTTGCTGTTTCCATCTTCTCCACTGTTTGGTACGCTTTTGCCTTTGCTTCCTTTGCTGCTTCCATCTTCTCCACTGTTGGGTATGCTGCTTTTTTTCTTCCTCTTGCCTTTGCTTCCCTTGCTGCTTCCATCTTCTCCACTGTTGGGTACGCTTTTGCCTTTGCTTCCCTTGCTGTTTCCATCTTCTCCACTGTTGGATACACTCTTGCCTTTGATTCTTTTGCTGCTTCAATCTTTTCCTATGTTGGGTACGCTCTTGCCTTTGCTTCCCTTGCTGCTTCCATCTTCTCCACTGTTGGGTACACTCTTGCCATTGCTTCCCTTGCTGCTTCCATCTTCTCCACTGTTGGGTACGCTCTTTTGCCTGTGCTGCCCTTGCTGCTTCCATCTTCTCCACTGTTGGGTACGCTTTTGCCTTTGCTTCCCTTGCTGTTTCCATCTTCTCCACTGTTCGGTACGCTCTTCCCTTTGCTTCCCTTGCTGCTTCCATCTTCTCCACTGTTGGGTACGCTCTTGCCTTTGCTTCCCTTGCTGCTTCCATCTTTTCTCCACTGTTGGGTACTCCTTCTTCCTTGCGCCCTCCTCTCCCCTGCCCTTCCTCTCCTCCCCACCCCAGTTTACTTGCCTTTGCTTCCCTTGCCGCTTCCATCTTCTCCACTGTTGGGTACGCTCTTGCCTTTGCTTCCTCTTGCTGCTTCCATCTTCTCCACTGTTGGGTACGCTCTTGCCTTTGCTTCCCTTGCTGCTTCCATCTTCTCCACTGTTGGGTACGCTCTTGCCTTTTTTTTTGCTTCCCCTTGCTGCTTCCATCTTCTCCACTGTTGGGTTCACTCTTGCCTTTGCTTCCCTTGCTGCTTCCATATTCTCCACTGTTGGGTACGCTCTTGCCTTTGCTTCCTTTGTTATTTCCATCTTCTCCACTGTTGGGTACGCTCTTGCCTTTGCTTCCTTTGCTGCCGCTTCCTTCTTCCCCACTGTTTGGTACGCTTTTGCCTTTGCTTCCTTTGCTGCCACTTCCTTCTTCACTGCCTTTGCCACTTTTACCTTTGCTTCCTTTGCTGCCACTATCTGGACCACTATCATTTACACTTTTGCCTTTGCTTCCCTTGCTGCTTCCATCTTCTCCACTGTTTGGTACGCTTTTGCCTTTGCTTCCTTTGCTGTTTCCATCTTCTCCACTGTTTGGTACGCTTTTGCCTTTGCTTCCTTTGCTGTTTCCATCTTCTCCACTGTTGGGTACGCTCTTGCCTTTGCTTCCCTTGCCGCTTCCATCTTCACCACTGTTGGGTACGCTCTTGCCTTTGCTTCCCTTGCTGCTTCCATCTTCTCCACTGTTGGGTACGCTCTTGCCATTGCTTTCCTTGCTGCTTCCATCTTCTACACTGTTGGGTTTTCTTCCTTTGCTGCCACTATCTGGACCACTATCATTACACTCTTGCCTTTGCTTCCTTTGCTGTTTCCATCTTCTCCACTGTTCGGTACGCTCTTGCCTTTGCTTCCCTTGCTGCTTTCATCTTCTCCACTGTTCGGTACGCTTTTGCCTTTGCTTCCCTTGCTGTTTCCATCTTCTCCACTGTTTGGTACGCTCTTGCCTTTGCTTCCCTTGCTGCTTCCATCTTCTCCACTGTTTGGTACGCTTTTGCCTTTGCTTCCTTTGCTGCCACTTCCTTCTTCACTGCCTTTGCCACTTTTACCTTTGCTTCCTTTGCTGCCACTATCTGGACCACTATCATTTACACTTTTGCCTTTGCTTCCCTTGCTGCTTCCATCTTCTCCACTGTTTGGTACGCTCTTGCCTTTGCTTCCCTTGCTGCTTCCATCTTCTCCACTGTTTGGCACGCTTTTGCCTTTGCTTCCTTTGCTGCCGCTTCCTTCTTCACTGCCTGTGCCACTTTTACCTTTGCTTCCTTTACTGCTGTCGTCTTCACTGTTGTCGGGTATTTCAGCTTCCTCACATTTCTTTTTCTCTATTTCCAGGAACCTTGGAATAAGGGCACTTGGTAGGTTAGGCCTTTGGCGCTTAATTGATTCTTCGGTTGGTGGACATACGAGACCAGGTTTCGATTTGGAAGGTTCTTTCGATTCTAAAATATACTACTTTTCACATATTACTAATTGATTTTTTAACACTAGCCTTTTGATTCTGTTTTAGTCTTGGATGCTGATGATTTCTTGGATTTTGATGATCTCGACTTGGACTGGCTCTTTCCCTTGCTCCTACTGTCTGAAACTATAAACGGTCAATGTGTAGGCCGAATTGCTTGCACATACCTGACGGTGCCACCCAGATTGGCCTTCCGGTCGATTTTCCGCCATCTGATCACCATTTTTATCATCGCCTGCTTGGCCAAACTGCAAAACCCCTAACCAGGGCCGCCAGTGCAGCGGTACTGTGGACAGGCGCCGCCGACGCAGCTGCCTCGCACGGGCTCGCACTTCTGGTGGGGCGGGCAGGGGTTGAATTTGCAGGGATCATTCTCTGCAGCAAAACCTTCCCTTGGCTCAAAGTCAGCCAAAAAATCCCCCTGCCCAAATATAAACCCAAAATAGACCAAGAGCAA
>JASANA010009744.1:0-20324 GCA_030248095.1 Ptycholaimellus sp. GST1_10 | reverse complement strand
TCTCCTCTCCCAGCCTGGCCAGAGGCGGAGCCCCGCCTCCACACTGCCTCCCCTCACCAGGCCCTTTCCCCCTCCTCCGCTTTTGCGCAGAAAGGCCCAGAGGACACCCATCGGGGTGGCGTTCCAAGAGGTAGGTAATAGCCTTCCACCTCCCCCCCCCCAATGATGGTATCCAAAAGAGTAGGAGAAGCTTTTCGAATGCCTGCTTGGGCACCCCCCCCCAAGCAACCTGGCTTAGCCATCAGCAGAACTCAGCTCATTGAGGCAAGCGAGCGACAGCCGCGCTCCCTCCTCGCCCTTCACCCCCCAGGGTCGCCTTACGCCACTCTTTCCCCTCTGCCAACTGATCACCTTCCCCACTCTCCTTTTGGAGGGCCACCAGTTCTCGGAGTTCGGTGCCCCAGGAATAGGGATGAATAGAGATAGGCTCACCTGGGCATGGCGAAGAGTGGCGGGCAGCGAAGTTGAAGGTGGAGAAGTGTAGAGAGGCGGCAGCGTACTGCCTACAGGGAATACTCGCTGCAATCCCCTCTCTCCCTCCTTCTCGCGCCCTAACTGACTCTGGGGGCGATTGCGATAAATAGAAGGATAGTGGAAGATAGGGATAGGGGAGTGTGAAGTGTGATGAAATGAATGATAGGCTTGGACGGCTACCGCAGGACTTTTTGCGCGCTACTGCCAAAACACCCCACCCCCTTCCCCTCCTCCCTATTTCCTCGCATTTACTTCCCACCACCCTCTCTTGCACATCCTACTCCCTTCATGCCGCCAGTTAGAAGACAGTGAAGAGCTTCGCACGGCCAATGCGGGCTGTGCGCTCACTAGGCCAGGCCTTCCCGCCCCGCAAATGTGCCCATTTCCTGTCTTTGCTGGGGGCAGGCTGCCCCGTCCTGCTGCCGCCCCTTTTGTCGCCCATTAGGAAGAGCTGAGAATCCCCGCCGGATCTGGGCCAAGTGGCGATCCCTTTCTGCCGCGCCAGTCCTACCGCCCCACAAACCCTTACCGCAACAGGCAGTTTCTGTTTCTCTCAGCCTTTCCTCTCCTCCCGCCATTTCCCCTCTTTTTGGACTTAGGCTGAATTATGTGCCCAAGAAGCCCCTTGAGAGTAACAGACCCCTTTTTCCTTTCTTTCCCGGCCTTTGCCGCTCTTCCCGCCCAAAATCCTTCCCGGATGAGCGTGCTCAGGCTTCGCCGCCTTTGAGCGGTGTGTTAAAATTCAGCCTGCGCCTGTCACAAGTGCAGTTTTGACCCTGCAATTGCCATCTTGACATCTTGCGCTTTCACAGGCTGTCACAAGGCTGAGTGGGCCGTACGCATATCTGCCCTGCCCCACTCGTCTCTTTATCTTTCCCCCCCCCTTTTTTTCCACTTCCCTCCCCACACACCCTCCAGCCGCAATGGGATGGGGGCGAGCCCTGGCCGCCCTGGGCAAGCTCAGGCCTGTTTTTCCCCCTGGATGCTGCCCTTGGCGAGATGCCTCACTTCCCCCAGGCTGGGGGGAGGAGTGTAATGTTTTGGCGAGATTCAAATCCCGCCTCCCTACCCCAGCCCTTGTGTTGTGGCTGGAGCGAGAGGGTGGGCCTTTATAAGCGCCAGTCCTTGGCAGTCCAGCCAATCTTCGCATCTTCGCCTACACCTCTCTCTCCTCCCCTCCTCCCCAGCCCAGCCAAATGTTTGGGCTAGGGATGGCTAGGCCTGGCCCTATATAAGCCCCTGCCGCAGTCCCATCCCTCAATTCATGCATTCTCTCGCCGATTGCCTCCCTTCCCCTTTTCCTCCTTCCCCTGCAGGAGTGTAGGATCCTCTTAGGCCAAGCGGCCGCGGTAGGAAGGACAGCCAATGAGGGAGCGGGGGGAAGGGGAGCGACTACTGTCCTGTCCCTCCCCCTTTTGCATTTTCCTTTCCCTTCCCCGCCTCCTACCCCCGGTAGTGCGCCTGCTTTCAGAAAGAGGAAAGAGATTGAACTTCCAGCCGAAGCTCAGCTCAGTCATTGCTTGACTCTGCGCTTGCGCTTCGACTCCATCACAAGGTTCCCCTTCTCCTTCACCTGAAAGCAGTACGCTGCTGCCTCTCTCTCTCAACCGGCTCACTCTCTCCCTCTTCTCCCTCCTCCCGCACCCTACCCCAGGGTGCGAGAGAAGCTAGCCAATCGCTTCTCTTCCCAACCCCCCCCCCCCCCACCTGAAAGCAGTACGCTGCTGCCTCTCTCTATCTCCATGAGCAATCCCACCCCCGCCTCCGGGCTCGAGCAGAGCGAGTCCACTTCCGTCCCCTTCCCCATCGGCGAGGCCAACGCCATTCCCGCCGTCGACCGCAACGACCTCATCGGCGCCCATCCGCCTGGCTTCACAGGAGCCCAGAACACTCGCGTCTTTGCCCAGCCCCCCAACCCAAGAGCGGCCAAGCCCCTTGACCTGGTTGCCCTCTCAGAGCTCCTCCGAGCCTACACTATCCAGCCCCCACCCGATGTGCGGGTGGCCCCCAACACGGCTTTCGTTCAGCTCTCCGCCGCCGCCATCCAGTGCATCAGCTACCTGCTCGGCATCCCCGAGGGGCAGGTGATCCCCGTCATCCAGGTTCCCCCTCAGGTTCAGCAGGTGCCGCTCTTCTACAGCCTGCACGAGTGGGACACCCACTCAGCCATCCACCACTATTTCTGCACCCCACTTTCCATCCTAGCCCCGCCTGGCACTGAGGTTCTCCTTTACTCATTGTCGGAGCGGGAGGTGGACCTGTCGAAGCCCTTCGAGCTCTGGATCAACGCCTACAGCCTCCTCTACGACCACCTGGACCACTTGGCCGGCTCCTTCGGCGTCGTCTGTCGCCAGGCACACGCCGACAACCCGGAGGGCGCCGCTGGCCAGCTGGATCTAGACGCAGACGCCAATGCCCTGGAGGAGCTTGAACTAGGTCCCCCTCCTCTTCCCCCAGGAGCAAAGACAGGAGAAGCAGAAGGGGCCTCCGATGAGCAGCTCTTCGAGGAGTGCGAGGGTGACCTGGTGACCAGCCCCGACGCGCCCCCGCGCCAGGTGGACATGGAGGAGGACAGGAAGCAGCCCAAGCGCGGCCCCGCCTGGGTTGCCTTCTACAACACCGCCATCTACAAGGACACCGACCAGCCCGAGCCCATGGAGCGGGAGGACCCGGACTACGACCAGGTAGGCCAAGGGGAGGACAAGAAGCCCAAGAAGCAGAAGAAGGGCAAGAAGAAGGGCCGTTTCATCAGCCAGGAGGAGAAGGTGCAGATGGTGGCCCGTTTCAACCAGACCCGAGAGGAGGCCGCCCGTCGCCATGTCCATGGTTTTGCCTATCTGGATGAACAGACGCAGATCTACGGAAGCGGCAAAGGGCGCATGGACCGACTGGTGGAGGGAGACATCGTCTACATCCTCCACGCCACCCGTCTCCCCACCAGCCACCAGCGCCCCCTGCGCCACTCCCCTCTTGCCCAGCTCTTCCACGTCGACTTCTGCCGTATCTTCACCCCCAAGGCGGCGCACGCCATGCACAGCTTCCACCGGCACCTCAGCCCCACCGCCTCCTGGTCCAACAGGTTGGAGGACACCCTGCAGGCCTTGCCGGAGCCCATCCGCCTGGCCATCTCCGCCGCCCTCACCCCCGCCCTGCTGCACTACGACGCGTACCACACCTTGCTCAGGACGCCCTCATTTGCAGCGGTGGTTCCCGCCACTCTCAAGGTTCAGCATGACGAGGCCAAAGAGGTGTTGGAAGTGGAGATGACGAAGGACCAGGCGGGCATCTTCATTCAGCGCACCTTCGCCACCCTCTACTTGCTCGGCGGCGACGGAGCCCCGCTGGCTGGCGCTGAACTCCCCATCTCTGTCCGCGTTCTGGCCGGCCTCCGCTCTACAGCCTCAGGTTCATCCTCATCCACAGCCAGGAAGAAGAAGGCAAAGAAGGCGAAGAAGAAGGCCGAGCCTGAGCCGGAGGTGGCCGCGATGTCCATGGATGCCTCCGCGTCTGCCGCCTCACTGGCCGCCGAGGACCCCGGGTCCGAGAAGTGTATCGTCACTCTGGTCCCTTCCTCTCAGACCATGGGAGATGTTTGGACCAAGGTCATCCGGGTGGATTTCCAGTCCAAGGGCATGCAGGCAGACATAAGAGATGACGTGGACATCGACATCGTCCAGTTAGCCTATTTCCAGCGGGTGTTCACCATCCAGTATCGCTCCGTGGTCGCCGAGAACGCCATCCTGCCTCCGCTCCGCGATGCCGGCCTACAATTCTTCCCCACCCTCCACCAGGACCATAAAGGTGAGTACACCGTCAATCTCCAGCTCATCGACGACTCCAAGTCCACTGCCTGGTTCGCCTTCCTCAATGAAAGGTTCCATTTCACTCCCACCCCAGAACAGGCCTTCACCTCCAGAGTCTTGGCCTCCTTCTCCCTGGCCGAGAACAAGGGCCGCATCGTCGTCATCGACGGCGTCACCGGCGGTGCCAAGACCTTTGTCCTCACCCTTTCCATCCTCCGGCTGCTCATGGAGCGAGGCGAGGACGACGGCTACGTCATCCTCTTCGTCACTAAGACCAACTTCGCAGCAGACAAGGGGTTGGATAGCTACCTGAAAGCGGTGGAGATGTTGATGCCGGTGGCCCAGTTGCCCACCGCTGAGGACAAGGCCTTGCGCCAGCGTCTCTACGGCGCTCTCCGGATGGCCTCAGAAACCCACCTGCACCGCCAGGAAGAGGAGGAACAAAGGTTGAAGGAGAAAGGTAAGTGGGTGGAGAGCAGCACTCTGCCGCCCGCGTTCGAGAAGATCGCCGACGACCTGCTGGAGGAGGCCGTCCAGAAGGCCCAGGCCAGCGAGGCCCTGGACGACGAGATCATCGCCGATCGCTACTCCTTCGCCCTGGAGCCCTTCAAGCGCCAGAGCATCGCAAGTAAGCTTTCGTCATGGGCAGCTCTGGAGATGGAGGACGAGGAACTGACGGCCCGTACAGACCTCCTGTCCAAGAAGAAGAAGAGGACGGAGAAGGAGCAGGAGGAGCTGGACACTGGCTCCCAGCATATCGCCGTCGTCCGCAAGGACGCGCGCTCTGCTCGCTTCGAGTTCCGCCGCGCCCTCTTCTACGCCATCGCTCCCAGGGTGGTGTTTTCTACTTTGGACAAGATGCGAGACTGGGTGATGGACAGTTTCCGCCTCCATCCCTCCGTTCTATTCATAGACGAAGCCAGCCTGGTAAGTAGGGACCAGGCCATCTGGGCCATAGGACAAGGAGGCGAGAAGTTGGAGAACGTGGTGTTCGCGGGAGATTCACAGCAGCTCCCTCCCTACACCGCCGGCGCCGGCGTCGCCCGCCAGTTGCTCACCCACTCCATCCTCGACGTCGTCAAGGCTACCAACCCCTCCCTCACCACTTACATCCCTCTGACCACCACCTTCCGCCTGCCGGCGTCCGTTGTGGATCTGCTGCAGCTGTTTTACAGTCGCATCCAGGCCCCTCCACCCGTCGCTGGTGTTAGCCTTCTTCCCCCTCTCTTCCCTTTCACCAACTCCCGGCAAAGGATCGCCTTCATCAACCTCGTCGGCGCTGAAGTCGAGGACGCCAACCACTCCGTCTACAACCCACACGAGGTGGAGGCCATCATCCGCCTGCTGGCCTGGTTCAAGAAGGCCCTGTATCCCAACGGCACCAAGGCTTTCCATCCGGACGATGTGTTGGTAAGCACCCCTTACAAGTCCCAGGGCCTCAAGTTGCGACAGGCGATGGATGAGGCCGGCTATGAGGAGGTGAAGGTCATGACTGTGGATGCCCAGATTGGCCACGAGGCCAAGGTAGTCCTGTTCAGCCTTGTGCACTCCAACGCAGGGCGGGAGAAGAAGATCACTCCCACCTTCACCTCCTGGGTGCCCAGATTCACCGTCGCCGCCACCAGATTCTCCCAGGCCTTCATCGTCGTCGGAGACTATGCAGGCCACATGCAGGGGCTGGAGAGGGTGTTCGAGATGCAGCGCTACCGCTTCAGGCACGACAAAGTGTTCAAGCTTGCCTACTGCTACTTGCGCCATCTGTACAACCAAGGTTCCGTCCTCAAACACCAGGTCATGCGCGTGGTGACGGTGGAGCTGATGAACAGCCCCAACTGGCTGCACACCACCTACGACACCCACGTCCCCGACGACCTCTCCGACGTCCCCGGCTGCTACGCCAACGACCAGGTGGTGGAGACCTACAAGGAGTATGAGCCGAAGTTCACGCTGGCCTCCTTGGACAAGTTCTTCGTGGCCAAAGCGGAGAAGCTCAAGGAGTACCGGCAGGGGATGGAGGCCGCCCGCATCCTCAACCGCAAGCGGGCCAAGCGCACCCAACACTCTGCTGGCTTCGGCACCAGTCCCAGGGACCCCAGGGACTTCCCTCCTCTGCCCCTCTTCCCACCCGGTGCACCTCCTCCTTTCCGCCCTGCAGCGCAGCCTGCCAGAGGGAGCTGGGCACAGAGCTACTCCAGAGGCGCCCGGGGAGGCCAGCAGGACCCTCCACGCCCTCCAGGCCCTGGACCACGGCCGCCCCTCCGCCCTTACTAAACCTTCGCTTTCTAGTTCCCTGCTTTTCGGCTGTATATAGCAAAAGGGGAGATGGAAGTAAGGAGGGTGAGATGAAGTTTTGTTGTAAATGATGTGCTTGGAGTTGTGGCATCTGATGGGCGGTGTGCGAGTTCATTTCGCCTTTGCCGCCCGCCTGCCTCCGCTTCTCTGGCAACTACTTTACCACCCTTGCACAGCACTACTTTTTCTTTCCTTTTCACTTTTTCACTGTATCGCCAGTCAAGATAGCAACAAATTGTAAGTATCGACTAGGAAATGCGATAGTGTAGTATGAACAAGGAGGAAAAGGGCGGCGCAGGTGAGTGTTTGGAAGGTGTGAAGCGACTGGGACAGGTGCGATCAGGCGCCCTTCTCGTCCCCGTTCCCCGCTTCATCAAGCCCGCCGCCCCGACCTTGCCTCAACTACGCCCCGCTTTTCAGCCCTTCTCCTGCAACCTTACTCTTTTCCTTTTTCTCTCTCTTATTTCCTGCGATCGCAAAAATTCCAACTGCCCAGTAGCACTATTTGCCGCCAAGATATTTGTATAGTATAGTGGATGTAAGTTGAGTAAAGAGGGAAGAAAAGCCTGAGCTTGATATTGTCTGCCAGAATCAGGCGAAGGATGGAGGAGGAGAGGCGTTCGGGTGCTGGCCTGCACCGCAGCCCTGCCGCCATCGAGCTGCAGTGCCGCTCCAGCCTCGTCCCCTCTCCCACCTTCCCTCATTCCCTTCCTCAACCCCAATTCTTCTCCTTCTCTTGTCTGAGTACATAATCACCTGATTGGCACCAAAGATCGCGCTTCCTTGCTGTGTACATAGTGATTCAGATCGTTTTCAGTTTCATTCATTCCATCAATTCTACTCTCAACAATCTGCCATTAACCCTAGGGGCGTCATAGAAAATTTCATTTTCAATGTGTCCAGCTGATTGCTCCCTACTAGTCGCCAACTTTCTCTGCTCTCTTAGGCCTCCTCTTGTCTACCTCAGCCTCCGTCTCATGCATCCCTTTGCTGGCATTCCATAGCCTCCTTTCTCTCGCTCATAGGATCCCCTTTTCCTGCTTTTGCCTCCTCCTAGCTTCCATCCTCCTCCCTACGCGGCCGTCTTCAGGACTCCATTGACAACGCACAGCCTGTCTCCGCCAGCCTCTGCGACCCTTCTTGCCGTATCAGGCTCCTTTTCTCCCTCCTTCTAGGCCCGGGGCAGTTGAGAGGCGTCGGCAGAGGCAGGGGACATGCGTGAAGCCTTCTTCCAGTCCCTGCACTCCTTCCCTCATCAACGTGCGGCTTCTTCTCGCCATCCTCTGCACAGCCTGGACGTTTCTGCTGCCCCCGTCCCCTCTGCAACAGCCTCAAGAGCGGCGCCGGGAACCTTGCCAATTCAGGCCCTTTTTCTCCTCTTTCCAGGCGGAATGCAGAGGCAGAGAGCTGCCGATGGCAGCTATAGTCTTCTTCCAGCCTCTGCACCCCTCGTCAATGCCTAGCATCATCCTGCCGGCCTCCACGGCACTCAGACGTTTCTCCCGCCTTCATTCTCCCTGCAACGGCTGCTGGAAAGCCCTGCCAAACGAGGCTCCCCTCTTTCTCTACCCTTTAGGGCCCAGTGCAGCAGGTGAGTTGCTGCTGGTCTCTGCGGGGCTCGACTCTGGCTGCTGCGCCTACAACAGCCTCTGCGCCATGCAACCCTGCCCTGCCAAGACTGGCGCAAGTCTGGTTCCTTCCCCTCTTCCTTTCCCCTCTTCTCCTCCTCTTTCCTCCACCTCCCATCCTTTAGCAAGCCCATCCTCGTACAGGCGGAGTGCAAGCTGGATGGATGAGAGAGGAGGTGAGCGGATGAGGCAGTGGCTACGCGATGGGGCCTGGCCTGAGGGGAGCTGCTCTGCATCAGCCTTTGCAAGGCCTCCGCCCACCCAGCCCTGCCTCGCCAAACGCCTTTCTCCTCCATCCTGCCCCTGTGACTGGCCATGATCACCCTGATTCATTTGCTCTTGTGCTCATCGGTCTCTATTGCTCACCTGTCACTTCAGCTGCATCCTTCCATGCACTCTTTCTCTCTCTCCTCCCTCCTTTCCTCCTCTCCGCACAGCCTCTCCTCACTCCCCCTACCCCCCTCCCCTGCAATACAGCCCACAGTCCGCGCATTTCCTTTCCCTCCATCTGTCTGCCTTTCAAACCCTTGCGCCCACAGTCCAGCCTCTTGCATCAGCCTGCCCTGCCCGCCAGACAGCCCCCTGCAGTGCCCCCAGATCACGCCACTCGTCCCCCTCCTCCTCTAGCCCTGTGCCCTTTCCATGACCCCCTAGGCTCTCTAGTGCGGGGAGGCTAGTGTGGCTGTGTGCGCTCCCCCTTCACTGCCCTCTCCCATGATCTGCTACACCCCCAGCCTCCACTGCCCCCTCTCTGTCTTCCTGCCCTTTGTCTACCAGACAAGGCAGCCCTATAAGAACCCCCTCCATGTCTCATTTTGGACCAGTCTTGGGGAAATCGTCTCGTTTGTTCAGCATAGGAGAAGTGTGATGATTGATAAACTCCGATCTGCAGCCGCAGCCAAAGGTCCTTTGCAAAGCATAGGCGCGGGAGGTGGTAGAATCCAATTCTTCCACTACGCATCTTTGCTCGTCAAGCCCGAGTTGCAACTGGGAACTGGGAAGCGGATCGAGGAGATGTGCTGGCAGCTGCTGAGCTTCCCTCCTACGCCTGGACAATCTTCAAACACAGTCTGCTCTTCCTCCAGAGCTGTCTCCTGCAAGGGCGGCACCTGGCTGGAAGAAGAGAAGCAGCCAAGTCAGGGAGCCGGGCGCAGAACAGTCCTTCAGAAAGTGGGAGGGGCCCTGCTGCACTCCCTGGCCTTCACACCTCCCTCCACAGCTGCCTCAGCAGAGAAGCTGCAAAGCATCTTTGCTCGTCAAGCCCGAGTTGCAACTGGGAACTGGGAAGCGGATCGAGGAGATGTGCTGGCAGCTGCTGAGAACTAATTTGGCAGTCTGCAAATTTGTCTGAAGTATATTTCTATATTTGTATATTTGTATAGTGTATGCAAACGTTTTCTTTATATTCCAATGGTGCAAATTTAGTTAATGATTTTTTTGAAATTAGCCATTTTGATTCACTGCAAAAGGTCATTGGCAGAAGCCAAGAAGGCTAGCTGAAATAAGCAGCTGAATAATGGGAAGGTTAGACTAGGTTAGGTTGAAGGAGGAGGAGGAGGCGCGGAAGGCGGCGGCGGCTCCGAAGGCCAGCACGGCAGCGCCGACGACGGCGGACGGCAGGGCGCTGGTGGGCATGCGGTCGCTGCCCTTCCACCAGTCCCTCGCCACTACACTCCACAAGCTCGTCGGCGACGCCGACAAGAATAAGATCCTCCGCGGCCTGGACATCGATGCCCTCCACAAGGAGCTGAAGCAGGACGCCGAAATGCCGCTCCGTGCAAAATATGAGGGAACGAATGCCCAAACTGAGCGGTAAGTATACACTGAAAACTCTAAACTGAGCGGTAAAAACCTTTTTACTAAAAGGGAAACGTACGTACCGCTCAGTTTGGGCCTCAAAAATAGTGAGCGGTAAAGATCCGAGGGTAAAAAGTCACCAGTATGAAATTTAAACAAGGTGTTCTCGGCTGTTGCCAAGATGCGCGGCCTCACCTCAAGACAACAACTAGATGAAAATTCATGGCAAAATTCTACTGATCTCAATGAAAAACCATGAATTATACATGTTCAAATTTTTGAAACATCAAGATTTTTGGTTTTTGACTATTATTCAAGTAATACTAAAAATTTCAAATATTTCTCTCGCCAGCTTCAAGATATTACTATCCCGGACGTACATACCAAAAATCAGCTAATTTCATTGAAAAACCAAAGACTTATGCATGTTCAAATTTTCGAAACATCAAGATTTTGGGTTTTTGACAATAAATCGATAAATAACAAATATTCCGAAAATTCCTTTTGCCAGCTTCAAGATATTACTTTGCCGGACGTACCTGCAAAAATTCAGCAAATTTCATTGAAAAACTAGTGATTTATGAATTTTCGTATTTTGAAACATCAAAAAATTGAGTTTTGGGCGAAATTCAAAATATTACGCCAAGCGCCAAAAATGGTCCCGAGGCACCGCCTAGGCGGACCTTCATGCAAAAAATCAGCCAATTTCGTTGAAAAACCGCGGAGTACGGGCATGGCACACACACATATATATATACTAGTAATATTGGTCAGTGGCCATGCTTCGTGCAGCCACCTACCTTTTGGTGGTGGTTATGGTCCACAATCTTGTCCTACACTATTGCACCACTGAGGATCACACTGAGTGGATGGTATAATACACCTCCATGATTGCACCAACAATCTGCATGCTGGTTCCATCAAGCTCCTCAGCCATTTTTGAACTAATTCGCACAGCCCAGAGCAATGATTTTTGTGCGGCCGAAGGCCGCCTGCCGCCTGCCGCCTTGAAGGTGGTTGTAAGGTGGAGGCCAGGGTTGATGCCAGCGGCAGCCCAGCCCAGGGGAGGGAGTTCCAGAAACGGCGCAGGCGGGCTGGTTGCAGGCGCCGCAGCTGGGTCCTGTCCGTCTCAAGCTCCTCTAGTCTCCAGAGCGTGGGATCTTCTCTTGCAACCGATGATCTTGTTCTGCGCGCGGCTCCCTGACTTGGCTGCTTCTCTTCTTCCAGCCAGGTGCTGCCCTTGCAGGAGACAGCTCTGGAGGAAGAGCAGACTGTGTTTGAAGATTGTCCAGGCGTAGGAGGGAAGCTCAGCAGCTGCCAGCACATCTCCTCGATCCGCTTCCCAGTTCCCAGTTGCAACTCGGGCTTGACGAGCAAAGATGCTTCGCAGCTTCTCTGCTGAGGCAGCTGTGGAGGGAGGTGTGAAGGCCAGGGAGTGCAGCAGGGCCCCTCCCACTTTCTGAAGGACTGTTCTGCGCCCGGCTCCCTGACTTGGCTGCTTCTCTTCTTCCAGCCAGGTGCCGCCCTTGCAGGAGACAGCTCTGGAGGAAGAGCAGACTGTGTTTGAAGATTGTCCAGGCGTAGGAGGGAAGCTCAGCAGCTGCCAGCACATCTCCTCGATCCGCTTCCCAGTTCCCAGTTGCAACTCGGGCTTGACGAGCAAAGATGCTTCGCAGCTTCTCTGCTGAGGCAGCTGTGGAGGGAGGTGTGAAGGCCAGGGAGTGCAGCAGGGCCCCTCCCACTTTCTGAAGGACTGTTCTGCGCCCGGCTCCCTGACTTGGCTGCTTCTCTTCTTCCAGCCAGGTGCCGCCCTTGCAGGAGACAGCTCTGGAGGAAGAGCAGACTGTGTTTGAAGATTGTCCAGGCGTAGGAGGGAAGCTCAGCAGCTGCCAGCACATCTCCTCGATCCGCTTCCCAGTTCCCAGTTGCAACTCGGGCTTGACGAGCAAAGATGCTTCGCAGCTTCTCTGCTGAGGCAGCTGTGGAGGGAGGTGTGAAGGCCAGGGAGTGCAGCAGGGCCCCTCCCACTTTCTGAAGGACTGTTCTGCGCCCGGCTCCCTGACTTGGCTGCTTCTCTTCTTCCAGCCAGGTGCCGCCCTTGCAGGATACAGCTCTGGAGGAAGAGCAGACTGTGTTTGAAGATTGTCCAGGCGTAGGAGGGAAGCTCAGCAGCTGCCAGCACATCTCCTCGATCCGCTTCCCAGTTCCCAGTTGCAACTTGGGCTTGACGAGCAAAGATGCTTCGCAGCTTCTCTGCTGAGGCAGCTGTGGAGGGAGGTGTGAAGGCCAGGGAGTGCAGCAGGGCCCCTCCCACTTTCTGAAGGACTGTGCTGCGCCCGGCTCCCTGACTTGGCTGCTTCTCTTCTTCCAGCCAGGTGCCGCCCTTGCAGGAGACAGCTCTGGAGGAAGAGCAGACTGTGTTTGAAGATTGTCCAGGCGTAGGAGGGAAGCTCAGCAGCTGCCAGCACATCTCCTCGATCCACTTCCCAGTTCCCAGTTGCAACTCGGGCTTGACGAGCAAAGATGAAGCTGTCTCGCAATGTATCTTTAATGAGTGTAACACTGGAAGATTGGGCACCTGCACAACAGTGTTGCCGTTTTTTTCAAAAATTATACATACATTCACATTACAATACAGGGGTCCCGAAAAATATACATACATTCACATTAGAATATGGTATAAGTCCCGTTATACATACAATATTATGGGTTAAACAATATGGGATATTGTATTATTGTCTATTATACATTGAGAATAACCATTTTTTTTACACTAAACGGCGAACAGCACAGAGAAGCTGGAGCCTTTGCTGCACCTCTGCAATCTATGCATTGGTTGCATGGCGAACAGCACAGAGTAAGCTGGAGCCTTTGCTGCACCTCTGCAATCTATGCATTGGTTGCATGGCGAACAGCACAGAGAAGCTGAAGCCTTTGCTGCACCTCTGCAATCTATGCATTGGTTGCATGGCGAACAGCAGAGAGAAGCTGGAGCCTTTGCTGCACCTTTGCAATCTATGCATTGGTTGAATGGCGAACAGCACAGAGAAGCTGAAGCCTTTGCTTCACCTCTGCAATCTATGCATTGGTTGCATGGCGAACAGCACAGAGAAGCTGAAGCCTTTGCTGCACCTCTGCAATCTCTGCATTGGTTGCATGGCGAACAGCAGAGAGAAGCTGGAGCCTTTGCTGCACCTTTGCAATCTATGCATTGGTTGCATGGAAAACAGCACAGAGAAGCTGAAGCCTTTGCTGCACTTCTGCAATCTATGCGGCGTAACGCCGAAATGGCGTAACGCCTAAACGGCGTAACGCCGAAACGGCGTAACGCCGAAATGGCGTAACGCCAAATCGGCGTAACGCTGAATCGGCGTAACGCCATATCAGCGTAACGCCGAATCGGCGTAACGCCAACAGCACAGAGAAGCTGGAGCCTTTGCTGCACCTCTGCAATCTATGCATTGGTTGCATGGCGAACAGCACAGAGTAAGCTGGAGCCTTTGCTGCACCTCTGCAATCTATGCATTGGTTCCATGGCGAACAGCACAGAGTAAGCTGGAGCCTTTGCTGCACCTCTGCAATCTATGCATTGGTTGCATGGCGAACAGCACAGAGAAGCTGGAGCCTTTGCTGCACCTTTGCAATCTATGCATTGGTTGCATGGCAAACAGCACAGAGAAGCTGAAGCCTTTGCTGCACTTCTGCAATCTATGCGGCGTAATGCCGAAATGGCGTAACGCCTAAACGGCGTAACGCCGAAATGGCGTAACGCCGAATCGGCATAATGCTGAATCGGCGTAACACCATATTGGCGTAACGCCGAATCGGCGTAACGCCAACAGCACAGAGAAGCTGGAGCCTTTGCTGCACCTCTGCAATCTATGCATTGGTTGCATGGCGAACAGCACAGAGAAGCTGGAGCCTTTGCTGCACCTCTGCAATCTATGCATTGGTTGCATGGCGAACAGCACAGAGAAGCTGGAGCCTTTGCTGCACCTCTGCAATCTATGCATTGGTTGCATGGCGAACAGCACAGAGTAAGCTGGAGCCTTTGCTGCACCTCTGCAATCTATGCATTGGTTCCATGGCGAACAGCACAGAGTAAGCTGGAGCCTTTGCTGCACCTCTGCAATCTATGCATTGGTTGCATGGCGAACAGCACAGAGAAGCTGGAGCCTTTGCTGCACCTTTGCAATCTATGCATTGGTTGCATGGCAAACAGCACAGAGAAGCTGAAGCCTTTGCTGCACTTCTGCAATCTATGCGGCGTAATGCCGAAATGGCGTAACGCCTAAACGGCGTAAAGCCGAAATGGCGTAACGCCGAATCGGCGTAACGCTGAATCGGCGTAACACCATATTGGCGTAACGCCGAATCGGCGTAACGCCAACAGCACAGAGAAGCTGGAGCCTTTGCTGCACCTCTGCAATCTATGCATTGGTTGCATGGCGAACAGCACAGAGAAGCTGGAGCCTTTGCTGCACCTCTGCAATCTATGCATTGGTTGCATGGCGAACAGCAGAGAGAAGCTGGAGCCTTTGCTGCACCTTTGCAATCTATGCATTGGTTGAATGGCGAACAGCACAGAGAAGCTGAAGCCTTTGCTTCACCTCTGCAATCTATGCATTGGTTGCATGGCGAACAGCACAGAGAAGCTGAAGCCTTTGCTGCACCTCTGCAATCTCTGCATTGGTTGCATGGCGAACAGCAGAGAGAAGCTGGAGCCTTTGCTGCACCTTTGCAATCTATGCATTGGTTGCATGGAAAACAGCACAGAGAAGCTGAAGCCTTTGCTGCACTTCTGCAATCTATGCGGCGTAACGCCGAAATGGCGTAACGCCTAAACGGCGTAACGCCGAAACGGCGTAACGCCGAAATGGCGTAACGCCAAATCGGCGTAACGCTGAATCGGCGTAACGCCATATCAGCGTAACGCCGAATCGGCGTAACGCCAACAGCACAGAGAAGCTGGAGCCTTTGCTGCACCTCTGCAATCTATGCATTGGTTGCATGGCGAACAGCACAGAGTAAGCTGGAGCCTTTGCTGCACCTCTGCAATCTATGCATTGGTTGCATGGCGAACAGCACAGAGAAGCTGGAGCCTTTGCTGCACCTCTGCAATCTATGCATTGGTTGCATGGCGAACAGCAGAGAGAAGCTGGAGCCTTTGCTGCACCTTTGCAATCTATGCATTGGTTGAATGGCGAACAGCACAGAGAAGCTGAAGCCTTTGCTTCACCTCTGCAATCTATGCATTGGTTGCATGGCGAACAGCACAGAGAAGCTGAAGCCTTTGCTGCACCTCTGCAATCTCTGCATTGGTTGCATGGCGAACAGCAGAGAGAAGCTGGAGCCTTTGCTGCACCTTTGCAATCTATGCATTGGTTGCATGGAAAACAGCACAGAGAAGCTGAAGCCTTTGCTGCACTTCTGCAATCTATGCGGCGTAACGCCGAAATGGCGTAACGCCTAAACGGCGTAACGCCGAAACGGCGTAACGCCGAAATGGCGTAACGCCAAATCGGCGTAACGCTGAATCGGCGTAACGCCATATCAGCGTAACGCCGAATCGGCGTAACGCCAACAGCACAGAGAAGCTGGAGCCTTTGCTGCACCTCTGCAATCTATGCATTGGTTGCATGGCGAACAGCACAGAGTAAGCTGGAGCCTTTGCTGCACCTCTGCAATCTATGCATTGGTTGCATGGCGAACAGCACAGAGAAGCTGGAGCCTTTGCTGCACCTCTGCAATCTATGCATTGGTTGCATGGCGAACAGCAGAGAGAAGCTGGAGCCTTTGCTGCACCTTTGCAATCTATGCATTGGTTGAATGGCGAACAGCACAGAGAAGCTGAAGCCTTTGCTTCACCTCTGCAATCTATGCATTGGTTGCATGGCGAACAGCACAGAGAAGCTGAAGCCTTTGCTGCACCTCTGCAATCTCTGCATTGGTTGCATGGCGAACAGCAGAGAGAAGCTGGAGCCTTTGCTGCACCTTTGCAATCTATGCATTGGTTGCATGGAAAACAGCACAGAGAAGCTGAAGCCTTTGCTGCACTTCTGCAATCTATGCGGCGTAACGCCGAAATGGCGTAACGCCTAAACGGCGTAACGCCGAAACGGCGTAACGCCGAAATGGCGTAACGCCAAATCGGCGTAACGCTGAATCGGCGTAACGCCATATCAGCGTAACGCCGAATCGGCGTAACGCCAACAGCACAGAGAAGCTGGAGCCTTTGCTGCACCTCTGCAATCTATGCATTGGTTGCATGGCGAACAGCACAGAGTAAGCTGGAGCCTTTGCTGCACCTCTGCAATCTATGCATTGGTTGCATGGCGAACAGCACAGAGTAAGCTGGAGCCTTTGCTGCACCTCTGCAATCTATGCATTGGTTGCATGGCGAACAGCAGAGAGAAGCTGGAGCCTTTGCTGCACCTTTGCAATCTATGCATTGGTTGAATGGCGAACAGCACAGAGAAGCTGAAGCCTTTGCTTCACCTCTGCAATCTATGCATTGGTTGCATGGCGAACAGCACAGAGAAGCTGAAGCCTTTGCTGCACCTCTGCAATCTCTGCATTGGTTGCATGGCGAACAGCAGAGAGAAGCTGGAGCCTTTGCTGCACCTTTGCAATCTATGCATTGGTTGCATGGAAAACAGCACAGAGAAGCTGAAGCCTTTGCTGCACCTCTGCAATCTCTGCATTGGTTGCATGGCGAACAGCAGAGAGAAGCTGGAGCCTTTGCTGCACCTTTGCAATCTATGCATTGGTTGCATGGAAAACAGCACAGAGAAGCTGAAGCCTTTGCTGCACTTCTGCAATCTATGCGGCGTAACGCCGAAATGGCGTAACGCCTAAACGGCGTAACGCCGAAACGGCGTAACGCCGAAATGGCGTAACGCCAAATCGGCGTAACGCTGAATCGGCGTAACGCCATATCAGCGTAACGCCGAATCGGCGTAACGCCAACAGCACAGAGAAGCTGGAGCCTTTGCTGCACCTCTGCAATCTATGCATTGGTTGCATGGCGAACAGCACAGAGTAAGCTGGAGCCTTTGCTGCACCTCTGCAATCTATGCATTGGTTCCATGGCGAACAGCACAGAGTAAGCTGGAGCCTTTGCTGCACCTCTGCAATCTATGCATTGGTTGCATGGCGAACAGCACAGAGAAGCTGGAGCCTTTGCTGCACCTTTGCAATCTATGCATTGGTTGAATGGCGAACAGCACAGAGAAGCTGAAGCCTTTGCTTCACCTCTGCAATCTATGCATTGGTTGCATGGCGAACAGCACAGAGAAGCTGAAGCCTTTGCTGCACCTCTGCAATCTCTGCATTGGTTGCATGGCGAACAGCAGAGAGAAGCTGGAGCCTTTGCTGCACCTTTGCAATCTATGCATTGGTTGCATGGAAAACAGCACAGAGAAGCTGAAGCCTTTGCTGCACTTCTGCAATCTATGCGGCGTAACGCCGAAATGGCGTAACGCCTAAACGGCGTAACGCCGAAACGGCGTAACGCCGAAATGGCGTAACGCCAAATCGGCGTAACGCTGAATCGGCGTAACGCCATATCAGCGTAACGCCGAATCGGCGTAACGCCAACAGCACAGAGAAGCTGGAGCCTTTGCTGCACCTCTGCAATCTATGCATTGGTTGCATGGCGAACAGCACAGAGTAAGCTGGAGCCTTTGCTGCACCTCTGCAATCTATGCATTGGTTCCATGGCGAACAGCACAGAGTAAGCTGGAGCCTTTGCTGCACCTCTGCAATCTATGCATTGGTTGCATGGCGAACAGCACAGAGAAGCTGGAGCCTTTGCTGCACCTTTGCAATCTATGCATTGGTTGCATGGCAAACAGCACAGAGAAGCTGAAGCCTTTGCTGCACTTCTGCAATCTATGCGGCGTAATGCCGAAATGGCGTAACGCCTAAACGGCGTAACGCCGAAATGGCGTAACGCCGAATCGGCATAATGCTGAATCGGCGTAACACCATATTGGCGTAACGCCGAATCGGCGTAACGCCAACAGCACAGAGAAGCTGGAGCCTTTGCTGCACCTCTGCAATCTATGCATTGGTTGCATGGCGAACAGCACAGAGAAGCTGGAGCCTTTGCTGCACCTCTGCAATCTATGCATTGGTTGCATGGCGAACAGCACAGAGAAGCTGGAGCCTTTGCTGCACCTCTGCAATCTATGCATTGGTTGCATGGCGAACAGCAGAGAGAAGCTGGAGCCTTTGCTGCACCTTTGCAATCTATGCATTGGTTGAATGGCGAACAGCACAGAGAAGCTGAAGCCTTTGCTTCACCTCTGCAATCTATGCATTGGTTGCATGGCGAACAGCACAGAGAAGCTGAAGCCTTTGCTGCACCTCTGCAATCTCTGCATTGGTTGCATGGCGAACAGCAGAGAGAAGCTGGAGCCTTTGCTGCACCTTTGCAATCTATGCATTGGTTGCATGGAAAACAGCACAGAGAAGCTGAAGCCTTTGCTGCACTTCTGCAATCTATGCGGCGTAACGCCGAAATGGCGTAACGCCTAAACGGCGTAACGCCGAAACGGCGTAACGCCGAAATGGCGTAACGCCAAATCGGCGTAACGCTGAATCGGCGTAACGCCATATCAGCGTAACGCCGAATCGGCGTAACGCCAACAGCACAGAGAAGCTGGAGCCTTTGCTGCACCTCTGCAATCTATGCATTGGTTGCATGGCGAACAGCACAGAGTAAGCTGGAGCCTTTGCTGCACCTCTGCAATCTATGCATTGGTTGCATGGCGAACAGCACAGAGTAAGCTGGAGCCTTTGCTGCACCTCTGCAATCTATGCATTGGTTGCATGGCGAACAGCAGAGAGAAGCTGGAGCCTTTGCTGCACCTTTGCAATCTATGCATTGGTTGAATGGCGAACAGCACAGAGAAGCTGAAGCCTTTGCTTCACCTCTGCAATCTATGCATTGGTTGCATGGCGAACAGCACAGAGAAGCTGAAGCCTTTGCTGCACCTCTGCAATCTCTGCATTGGTTGCATGGCGAACAGCAGAGAGAAGCTGGAGCCTTTGCTGCACCTTTGCAATCTATGCATTGGTTGCATGGAAAACAGCACAGAGAAGCTGAAGCCTTTGCTGCACTTCTGCAATCTATGCGGCGTAACGCCGAAATGGCGTAACGCCTAAACGGCGTAACGCCGAAACGGCGTAACGCCGAAATGGCGTAACGCCAAATCGGCGTAACGCTGAATCGGCGTAACGCCATATCAGCGTAACGCCGAATCGGCGTAACGCCAACAGCACAGAGAAGCTGGAGCCTTTGCTGCACCTCTGCAATCTATGCATTGGTTGCATGGCGAACAGCACAGAGTAAGCTGGAGCCTTTGCTGCACCTCTGCAATCTATGCATTGGTTCCATGGCGAACAGCACAGAGTAAGCTGGAGCCTTTGCTGCACCTCTGCAATCTATGCATTGGTTGCATGGCGAACAGCACAGAGAAGCTGGAGCCTTTGCTGCACCTTTGCAATCTATGCATTGGTTGAATGGCGAACAGCACAGAGAAGCTGAAGCCTTTGCTTCACCTCTGCAATCTATGCATTGGTTGCATGGCGAACAGCACAGAGAAGCTGAAGCCTTTGCTGCACCTCTGCAATCTCTGCATTGGTTGCATGGCGAACAGCAGAGAGAAGCTGGAGCCTTTGCTGCACCTTTGCAATCTATGCATTGGTTGCATGGAAAACAGCACAGAGAAGCTGAAGCCTTTGCTGCACTTCTGCAATCTATGCGGCGTAACGCCGAAATGGCGTAACGCCTAAACGGCGTAACGCCGAAACGGCGTAACGCCGAAATGGCGTAACGCCAAATCGGCGTAACGCTGAATCGGCGTAACGCCATATCAGCGTAACGCCGAATCGGCGTAACGCCAACAGCACAGAGAAGCTGGAGCCTTTGCTGCACCTCTGCAATCTATGCATTGGTTGCATGGCGAACAGCACAGAGTAAGCTGGAGCCTTTGCTGCACCTCTGCAATCTATGCATTGGTTCCATGGCGAACAGCACAGAGTAAGCTGGAGCCTTTGCTGCACCTCTGCAATCTATGCATTGGTTGCATGGCGAACAGCACAGAGAAGCTGGAGCCTTTGCTGCACCTTTGCAATCTATGCATTGGTTGAATGGCGAACAGCACAGAGAAGCTGAAGCCTTTGCTTCACCTCTGCAATCTATGCATTGGTTGCATGGCGAACAGCACAGAGAAGCTGAAGCCTTTGCTGCACCTCTGCAATCTCTGCATTGGTTGCATGGCGAACAGCAGAGAGAAGCTGGAGCCTTTGCTGCACCTTTGCA